>QNQO01003692.1:0-49426 GCA_003290165.1 Berberis thunbergii | reverse complement strand
GCTTGACGGACTTCCTCTAAAGTCGGAGACTTCATGATAGATTCACAGTCTGCTTCCCTTATCAAAAGCGGAATGCATTCCATGAGTTCTGGATCCTCGTGATATCCTCCTGCTGATAGCAAAGCTTCAAAAAAATTATTCGCTTCTAAAATAATATCTCTCGGATCCGTGATTAAATCCCCTGCCCTGTTATGGATTTTTGATATCCTTCGCCTTTTTTGCTTGGATTTGACGGAAGCAAAGAAAAATTTAGTGCAGGCATCTCCTTCTTTGAACTCCTTTTCTCCTGATTGTTGTTGCCAATAAATTTCTTGTCTTACCAGAGCCAGTTTGAGTTCAGCCTGACATCTATTCAGATTAATCATATCATTGGTATCCCAACCCTGCATAAGATTGAATTCTAATTTGGCAATCTCATCCTCCAAACCTCGAATAGTGCTGAAAATGTTGCCAAAAGTTTCTTTATTCCATATTTTCAGAACTCCTCTGAGACGCTTAAGTTTCATGGCCACGATAAACATATTCCCAGAACCACCTACCGGAGAGTTCCAGTTTCTATCCACAAATCCCAAAAAATCTTCATGCGTTAACCACATATTTTGGAATCTGAAAGGGGACATACCTGCCCTCTGTGTCAGAGGCAAAGACAGAAGCAGTGGAGCGTGATCCGAGCACACTCGAAGGAGATGATCAATTCGAGAATGCTGCATAAGAATAGACCAGTCTGCATTACCCAAAAAACGATCCAGTCGAGCCCAGGTTCTGTCATCTCCTCTTTGGTTGTTACACCAAGTAAATTTTGGTCCTTCAAACCCACAATCGGAAAGTCCGCAGTTCGAGATACATCTAGAAAAGTCTGATGAAGCCAGTTGATTGTAAGGACGATCGCCTAATTTTTCACCGCCGTCAACAATGACATTAAAGTCGCCGCCAATGATCCATGCTTCATCCATACCCATTGCAATGTGCTCCATGGCCTCCCATAATGTTCGTCTCTCCTGAACTGAACATTTTGCATATACAAAGGAAGTGAAGAAAGCAATATTGGAAAAAAGGATAGTAATCTTACAATGAATCAATTGATCGGTGCGGATTAATATGTCCACTTGTAAGTGATTATCCCAGAAAAGCCAAATTTTGTCGCCAAAATCCTCATTCGTTGCAAAGCAAGGCAAACTCACTTTGCCTGCAATTTCCATGTGTCTTGACGCTTGGATCATCGGCTCCGCAATGGCAAGCATCCTAACATTATTATCTTTAACCAGCTTTTTTAATCTGCTACGGGTCGCCCGGTTGCCAACTCCCCGTGCATTCCAGAACATTATATTATCCATCATTAGGGACACCTAGATTAGTCATATTGCGTGTCACTCGCCGGCTCCCACCCGCGGGTCCATTCTTGGAGCTCTTCTTTTTACCTTTCGTCCTCGCTTCATCACGGCCTCTACCCTGGTATTAGAAGACGTATTTTCATATGATTCATCATCCGACAAAGCATGATTCCCGAACTCGGTGCATCCTACCTGCAGCTGCAATTGTTGTGCATTAACTGTTTCTTCCGGATCTTGAACGTTGTCGGCATGCATTTTCAATGGAAGAAATGTTCCATCTCCCTGCGGCTGTTGCAAAGCTTGTGTGCTCTGTTTCAGCATTGAACCCTGCCCCTGCTGTCCTAACTCATCCAATGCATTAGTCCCCGGATCCAGCAAACCAAAGTTGTTTGTCATTGAAGCAGAATGCGCCAATCTATCCCCTGTTCGTTGCGTCCCATTCTCCATGCTTGTATCCCCTGTTTCATGCCTCGCTGCAAGCACTCTGTCCGCTATTCTGGGCAGCACAGCAGGACTGTTTGAACCCCCTGTATTTGGCGAAAAAATTGCCTGCGTGGACAGGCGATCTGTGAACGTACCTGTGCGGACATCTGCCTGTGAGGTCAGCTGATCCTCTGTTTCAACGATTTTGGACTGACCTTGGTCATTCTCGGAGCTACTGTCAGCCACAAAAGGGACCATCCATAGCGGTGCCTCTTTAGTAAGACCGTCTTCCGACTTTGCTTCATTACATTGCTCTGTCGGCCTTGCCATTTTGATTTCCGAGGATGTGTAACCAGCCCCCTTTAAAATGTCTTGTGTATTTTCAATTTCGGCTTTATTCCCCCTTGTGTGTTGATCCGCCTTCTTATTTGCTTCTTGTGGCTTAGTGTCTGCTTCATTATCCTCTTCAAATCCTTCCGAGTGTTCTTCCGCAAGGGCCCCGAATTTGTTAAGGGATATCACATTGTCAGAGGCCTCTCCCCTTGACTTCACCGTTGTGTCTTTGTCAGGTGCACTACTTATCTCAACTCCTTGCGAATTTTTGGCTCCACATGTGCCAATGAGTCTATTAGCTTTCATCACTTTTTTGACCACCGGGACATACATTTGTTTCGGCTCTTGAGACTCTTGCATCCCTTCAACCATAGTTTGTTTTTGTTTGGACTTATCACAAAGTGGCAACTCTTTATCGAGAGCTCCCATGGGAGTTGGTTTCGCATTCTTCCTTCCAATCAATTTTCGACAATAATCTTTCTCATGGCCAATTAAAGAGCAATGGTCACAATATTTGAAACCAGGATACTCAATTTTTTGCCAATATCCTCCATATTTTGGGCTCTCAAGCCATATCTTATGTGGTAGAGGTTTAGATACTTCCATCTCTACACACATACGAGCGACCGTTGGACGGGCAAAGTATCTCGTTCCATCATCAATCCGAAGAAAGGTTCCGAAGGAGTTGCCAATCGCCTTCATGATTGCCGGGAGAAAAAAAGCGAAAGGAAGATTAGGAAGTTCAACCCATAAGGGAGCCAATTCCGGGTCCGCCCGTAAACTAAAACCTGGATGCCAACGAAACATTTTATATCGAACTCCTCGAATTGTAAAAGATTCTTTGGAAAACACTTTATTGACCTCATCTTCTGATTGTAAATAAACCATCACATGCCTAGGATCAATAAGACCCATGTTGAAATCTCCGGATATCCCCCAAAATCGATGAATGGAGTCTCGGATCGAATCCAAAGACGGCCTGAAACTGGAGAACTTAATAACTACAATATGATTAGAAACATGAGACTCACCTCTTGCAACATCCGAATCAGATAGCCGCAAAGCCGGACTGCCATCTTTTCGAAATGTCGTGGAATCCGTCGGCTTATCGTCCAGGTTATCTGTCATCGCCTTCCCAAGCACCTGCGCAAAGGAAGGCCTAGCAAATTCCTCCTCCTTCTTGCCAGCCGCAGGGACAGCCCCCGTTGCTGGCTGAGACACCGTCATGAGGACAATCCGTCTCCACTATCAGACTATAGTCACGCCCTGGATGGTGAAAGACTCCACCCGATTGACAAACCTACGTCCAAAACAGTCCAGGAACCAAAACTCCAAGAAAGCAATGTCCAGGAATACCAGGATCAGGATCGATCAGGAAAGCACAATCCAGGAATGACTAGGAAATCAAACACTGTCCAGGATCGATCAAACCTCAATCAACACTCTGTCCAGGAAATCAAACTCTATGTCCAGGAACGACTAGGAAATCAAACTCTGCCCAGGATCGATCAACACTATGTCCAGGAAATCCAGGATAGATCAAACTCTGTCCAGGAAAACAGAGCGTCCCGTAAGCAAGCAGACCAGGCAGCAAAAACGATCGTAAAAACCATTAAATATGCATTTACTAGTCCTATATATACTTGCCAGCAATGGCAGACCTAGGATTTCAGTCGGGGGGGGGGGGGGTGCGAAATGGCAACCAAAGAAACAAATTTCTACTCGATTTAGTAAAATAAGAAAAATGCAACTATAAAAATACATTGCATATACCAAATTGAATTAAGTGTAATCCAACTTTAAGCCAAAACAAGGTCACAATATCAATAACCTTAGCAAGGGACAAGCGAGCGTAATAATTAGAGTATATAACTAAAATCACAAAATAATTAGGATAAATATCTAATTGAAGTTAAAAGAAAAATCGGAAATTTACAAATATAATAAGATCCTAATACAATTTCATCAAAAAATGTTTATATGAGGCTCAAATTTTGTACGAGTTGGCTAGTGGCATATATTTTCATTTAATTCTTTAGTTATTATTTTAGGTATTAATTTCAAATATTTTTTGGTTGGAGGTTTTACGCCACTTGTGAACAAGCAATTCATTGCTTTAATGTTTGCACTTACATATAAAATTGCGTTGAAAACAAAACACTAGGAGAATGTCACAATGAAAAAATTGTATAAACATAAAGAAATCATACGCTCTGAGAGGACCAAAAATAAATTTTTATTAAACTAAACAATTTTTTTAATGTTTGCAATTACTATAAAATTGTATTATAAATAAAAAAAATTAGGCGAGTAACAATGATAAAAATAGTAATTATCAATAACCATAAAAATATATGGTGAATAGCCATAAAAAAATATGCGTTCGATGAGTATCGAACTCGGGTTGTTTAAAAAATTTACACCAATAGAAAAAATGTAAAACTAGTTGGATGAACAATTTACATATTGTATCATACATTATAAAATTAATTTTTTTAAAGATTAAGTATATAATAAAATTATTTTAAAAGTTGAGGGGGGGGGAGGGAGCTGCCCCCCTAGCCCCTTAGTAGGTCCGTCCCTGCTTGCCAGGATAGATCTTCCTACCACGATGTTTGTCCTGATACAAAATTATGTATTAATTAAAAAAAAAAAAATTGGGGTGTTGGAGGAATAGAAAAAAGCAAATGAGTTAACTACTTATTAACTAATTAAGGAAAACTTCACTTTCCGAAAAGAAAAAAATAAAGCGAAAATACTTGGGAATCAAGATTTTGTAACCATGTTTGCAATCTATGAGAATGATAGATGTCTAGAGATACATGCTAACATTTCCAAATCATGACATATCACCCTGGTACTTCTCTAGCAAAGTTCGTGAAAGAGCGGAGAAAACAATGGGTCCAAGATCCCCACCCTATGCTTGTGTTTGTGGGTTTTAATTCCATAACATCTACGAAAAGAAGAATAAAAATGTGATTTGCATAGTAAGAAGAATATATCATTTTAATGGTTTGAATCAAATATTAAGTTTACCATTTTTAAATTTCCAATGTCTCTGCTTGCTTGAAATTTTATGGGATTCATCAAATATTCCCTTCTCTCTTATGGAAGAAATCCTCCCCTAAACAAATACTTAATTCAAAATAAAGAATAAGTTTATCAAAGAAACTATATAACTTAAAAAAGAAAAAAAATATATTTGAAAAGGAAAAATAGGCATTTTCATGACTTCCCCAGATAAACTCAACAATGTAAACAACAATTATAGTCAGTAAACAACAACTGTAGTCAGTCAACAAATGCACGTGTATTGGATGTTAACAATTCCTCCCTCAAATCTTAATAATCTCTTAATATTTATGGAAATTAATTCAGAGTTAAACATGGTTTGACCTTTCGTTCCTATCTCTCCAAAGATGCAACTTGAAATAAATTTGTTGGTTTAGGTTGGAGCTTTTTCAGTCAGAAAATTGCTCTTGTTATTTAAAAATTTTAATTTAATTTATTCAAAATCTTTTTGATTTTTATATATTAATAGTAATACAAACACAATCCTTATGAACTTGTTATTGGAATTATAGAGGAATGGATTTTTTTTTCTCTCATTTTGGTAAAGTGTCGAACCTTAATGAAATCATTTGAAAATCAAATGAAGGATAAAGATTCCAAGTTAAGCCCCACATTTATTTGATTTTCATTTATGTTAAAAAGATTGTCTCAATTCAAGCATATCTATATTCTCATTATTTAGCGTTTGTTTGTTTTAGTTTCAGCCTACAATTCCAATCTCAATTATCTCATAACAATAATGCCGATCTTCACCAACAAAGAGGAGTTCCTAGACTTCACTTACGAAGAATTGGAGGTGGATGAAGGTGATAATAGTATTTATGAGGATCCGTTGTGTATCCCTCATGATCCAGATGCAGAGGTTGAATGGTGTCAAGAAGCTTGCAATGATTGGAACTTATTGAGAGATGCAATGGCAATGGAAGAGAAAACCATTGGCACGGTCACAAATGGGGATGCTGGAAAAAACCTTGCAGGGCTCGAAGGAAAAATAATTGCCCCCAGAAGGAAGAGGAGCAGACGCACTCGTATAGCTGGTAATACTTGGATAAACTTAGTAATCAAGAAGCCAAAAAAGACTTGCTTTCATTGTGGAACAGACACCACACCTCTGTGGAGGGGTGGACCTAAGGGCCCTAGAACCCTATGCAATGCTTGTGGGGTTAAATATAGCGTACAGAAGAATAACATATCGAACAAGCAAAAAGTAATCGCTCAACCTAGATTGAGGAGGTCAAACGTAGCTGTTCGGATTCGACCATAATTTTTCAGTGGTTTGTGAAAGTAATGTTTTATGTTGATTTTCATTTCGAACTTCTTAATCAACTTATTGATATAGTTGATGTTACTGATTAGCTATTACTTATCATTTATAGTAGAGACATGGATTTCATTTAGTCATATCTCTGTAGTTCAATTTCATAAAAGTACATTTAAGTGTTCATCATTTTGAGAAGAAGTTGGTCTAAGGGTGTGTGTGATTGTAGAAAACTTTTTTTTAGGACATAGAAAACTTTTCTGCTTCGTGATTTTTTTCCGCTTGAAAAGGGAGGCTCCCCCTTAAAAAACTTTTTCCAGTTTGATCTTTTCACTCACCGATGACTCTCTCCTTGACTCAAAGCCCTCAAGAAACTCAATGTATGAACATTCAAAGCCTCGTTGAACATATTCCTCTCTTCTCCTCAGCAATTACTCTCATTTCTTTTTTCTTTTCCCTGGAGAACTCCCCTTGACTCAATAAAGTAAGAATCGAAGCAAGGATGGTTTTCAACTTTATGTGATTGCGATTGATGATTTCTGTTAGTCTAAGAATGAAATAGAAGTTGATTGGAGTTTGGTTTGAGCCCTAGATTATTCCTTTCTCGTAATTTAAAATAAATTAAAAAGTTATTTTAAAAGAATTATAAAATCACAACATTCTACAAATTCAAACTTCAATGTCCCTTCATGCCAATGCGAAGAAATACATAATCTGCTATACAAAACTGGTTGTTTTATGTTGAATGTGTTTTCTTTTTAATCACACAATTTTATATATTGAGATCTAGTAGATCCTACCAAATACGGCTGCAATATGGGCGGGCTCAACCCATCTAACTGGTGCTCAGCCAAAGACTTAGGCGGAGCGAGCAATACCTAGGTTCGGTTAGGATGGGTCATGGTCAACAATTTAGTGTACCAAAAATTTTTGGGTTGGGCACGGGCAATTAAGTTGCCCAACCCAGATTTGATACCTTTATATGCACAAGTCTATTAATTTTTTAAAATATATCACATTAGAAACTTTCAAATATTTCATTATCTCAATATTCTTGTTAAAATTAGTCTAATCACACTTTGACTTATATTTCTTAGTTTTCGTATGAACAAATTGAAATTCTAGATGGAATATAAAATGCATACGTCAATTTTGCACTTTTTATGTTAGTTCACCCTTACACTACAACAAAAATGTCATTTCAAGACATTATAAAAATGCTATGAGAGGGTACCACATCATTTGGTGCAAGTCATAGTAGGCCATGTTATATTTTTTTAGACATAGCACTATAAAATGTTATCCCAACATAACATTTGTGAAAGTCATGGTTGTATTATCTAACATATATACATAGATGTTATCAGTTGCTTGTAATGGTTATACTATCCATGGTTGTGAAAGCCATGGTTGTGTTATCTAGCATTTGTGAAATGTAATGGTTATACTATCCATGACATGTACTTGAATGTTATCAATTGTTTGTTAGTCTTCGTGAATGCCATGGTTATATTATCCATCACATGTATATAAATGCTATCAATTGTTTGTTTTAGCATTCTGAATGTGCTATTATTAATGGCCTTTAAAAATGCTATCATATGATAGCTCTTTAAGAAAAATTATCTATTGTAAAAAAAAGCAAAACATGGCAAAATTGAAATATTTTCAACAAAAATATTTCTATTAACATGTTGGGACATATACATCGCTATACTGCTCTCACAGATTCATCAATACATACAAAACTCAACATTTAATAGTCCACACCAAACTAAAACTTATAATTCAGTATTCTTTGGTGACACTTGCAACATCTCTCATGTGGTTTCCATTAGACCATCTCATGTCCACATTTCAATTTCTAGTACTTCAATATGCTCCATAATAATACATGCCGTGCTATGATCAACAAGGCCTTGACATCTTGGCCTGTCACATATATCGGTTCAGCCCTGTCCCACCATGAAGGATAGTGTATCTCGTACTGATACTTATACTTGAGAAAGTGACATCATCTACATTTCCTTACATAATAGAAGACATTCAAATCAGTAGTTGAAAGCTAGCTAACTCAGCTAATTAAAACAAAATGTAGAGGAAATGTTTGTTACCTCCTTCACGAATTTGAAGTCCAAGTACTCAGTGCGAATCAACAATAGTGATGTTATCAAAGACAAGAACCCTTGAGATCAAACCAACTAGCACTCCCTAGTTTGATTGCACACGATCTTGTCCTAATCCAACAGTCAGTTGTAGTTAAGTTATACAAGGGGCCTGTGTATGTTTTAGACATGTAGCATCATTGCCCATATTAATATTAACTACTATTTTGAAGATCCATTAGGGATGCTTAACTAGTCATCAACTTGTTCACTACTTGGACTCTATAACAAAATTTAACAAATAGAACCAACGTTGGTAACAGGTGCAAGCAGCTCATCATGAAATGTACCGTTGAATCCCCCACCTTAGACTTGTAAACTGCAATTTGGTACGCACTATAAAACATAAAACAGACAAGCGAAAACAAACAAAATCAGATTCACTAACAAGCTGTAAGAAAATTATGGAAGGAAACATGAATGCAAACTAAAAAATCAAATTAATTTACTCACAATCACGATATAATCACCAAAAGCAGCAGTCCTTTGTTATATGCCGCACTATCCCCAACCTAACAAACTTCAGCTTGGAAATAAATAAAACCAATATCAGATTACTAAAAATATAATTAGTAACCATTATTCAGGAAGGTATAAGTTAGTGAATAAGAAATTACCGTAAGTTGTGAGTTTGGGTATTGGCTCCATAGACTAGAAGTAGCAAAGTTAGTAACATCATTCTTCACCGTAAAAAAACATGGGAGTTTCTTTCAATTCTGATAGTGAATTGAGGACATTTGGGTCTTGAAGAAGTAGAATCTGCAGGATTTCAAATTTTTAATACAAGAAGAAAATTGTTGTTCATGACTTGGGCATGTATGTTTTATAACGGATGATTAACATATACCTGAACAGCCTGGCGGTTTCCGTTAGCAGCTGCAACATGGAGAGGGGTCAGACTTATCCTTTTCTAAAGCTGGTAATTGTTCCATATTTCAATAGGAGTCGAACAGTTCTAGCAATAATCAACATAGAGATGTAAATAAATGTGGAATTTAAGACATTATGCTTAAGAACTTAGGGAGAACCTGGGTTTTTTTATTGTGAGAAGAGGTGTGCGGAGTTTCCTTCCCCATCAGCCTCATTCATGTATATACTGGTCAAGAATATAATGTCCTAAATTTAAGACTTGCAAATCGTGCATGTCTTTGTAAAAATTTTAAGGACGCACATGGCACGCACGTCATTAGACAAGTCATTATAAAAATTTCTTGAGAAACAATGACTTCCTTTTTTGGACGCCATAAAGGTGCGTCGTGATAACTTTCCATTTTAATGGAAAAAAGTAGTGGAGCGAATGGCAGAAAAGAATGCTCGTGAATGTGAAATTCTTTTCCCTCCCCTAAGCAAACATTTTTAAATAACAAAAATAATTATAAAAAAAAAAGACCAAAAAGTAGTGGAATGAAAGGAAAAACATAACGCTTGCTAGGAAGGCTTTCTAGTGCAGAAAAACAAATCCTTGCAGGTTTAAGGGAAGGCCTCCATTTGCGTTATCAATTTTGCTCGAAAATGAGTTTCTTTGATTCAGGTAGTTTTCTTTTTTTGGGTGACTGAAGGATTTGAAGATATATAGCGTGACAGATTTGAAGGCATTTCATTCTTTTTTACACAATCTAGCAAAGACTAGTGTATTCTAACTCCCTTTCCCATTTTTCTAGGGTTTTAAATTATAGTTTTTATTTTTCCAATCTGGTTATAAACATAATTATTCTCAATTATTTGGTTAGAATAGTATATATTGAGAATATTCTGATTGATTGTATAGGAACTAGAATAATTGTATTAGGAAGGTTGCTTATTGAGTCAAGATTGTATAATAGTTTTAAGGAAGTTAGCAGACTATATTGTGAATATTCTCACAATATTCTCTTGATTAGTTTAATAGAATGAGAAATGTAGAACGTGATTCACACAAAATCAATTCTTTTGTGTTTGTTATTTTATCATGGTATTAGAGCTAATCATAAGAGTATCATAAAGGGAGGAAATGTACCTTTGTACGATTGGATCTTCCTCTAACTGGGACTTGTAATCTTGGATTGTAGTCTCAAAGAGCATCAGGGATCCTTCTTCGAATAAGAAGGAACGAAGAAGAAGAAGAAGCAAGATCGGCTGATCAAACCTCTGATTGAACCTGATCGAACCGCTGATCGACCCTCTGATTGAACCTCTGATCGAATAAGAAGGAACCCTCTGATTGAACCTCAGATCGAATAAGAAGGAACCATCTGATTGAACCCCTGATCGAAGAAGGAACCCTCTGATCGAATAAGAAGGAACCCTCTGATTGAATTCCTGATCGAAGATACTGTGTAAGAAGTGTGGAGATTCTGGAGAAGTTCTAATCGAAGAAGTTTGATCGAAGAAGACGAAGCAGGTGGGTGTGTGATTTGAACCCTTGCGATTTGAACACTGATCGAAGAAGTTCTGAACCTTAGGGTTGAACACTGATCGAATAAGAAGTTCTGATCGAAGAAGACGGAGCAGGTGGGTGTGTGATTTGAACCCTTGCAATTTGAACACTGATCGAAGAAGTTCTGAATCTCAGGGTTGAACACTGATCGAAGAAGAAATCTCCTCCTCTCTGGTTAGGGTTTGGTTAAGAACCTATGTTTCTCTGTTTATGTTTGTGAAATGAATATGTAAAAAAAAATAAAAATAAAAATCTCTGTTTCTCTGCATGAGGAGCAGTCAGAGCTGAGCTTTGGTTCTTCTTTCTGCGGCGGTTTGAGATTTCTCTTTTAACACCGCTCATGACTGGCGGTGCCAACGCTGCTCAGACAGGTTCTTCTGGAGCAGGAGTGACTGAGACAAATGCATCTCCACTGCCCGGGCTGAATACCACCCAATGGAATTCAAGAGGGGACGATCCTTCATGACAGAAATTTCTGTTTGAAAAATGTTCTTTATGTGCCAGGGCTAACTTGCAATTTAATTTATGTGTCGCAATTGACTGATCACTATAACTGTTTTGTCCAATTCACTAATGATCTGTGTGTTATACAGGACCGCACTTCGAGGATGCTGATTGGTGCGGGTGAACGACGCGATGGACTCTATTACTTCCGGGGGTTGCCACAGGTTCACGCAATAAAGGCCAATAGTGTGGTGTCTCTTGATCTATGGCACCAGCGACTGGGTCATCCATCTCTACAGGTAACAAAATTAGTTCCCGAAGTAAGTTTTAGTGAAAAGAAAAATTGCTTGAATAAAAACTGTGACGTCTGCCAGAGGGCAAAGCAAAGTAGAGATAAGTTTCCTGTTAGTGATCATAAAGCTTCGACTATTTTTGAACTTATTCATACTGATTTATGGGGACCTTATCGAACAACTTCTTCTTGTGGTGCTTCTTATTTTTTGACCATTGTTGACGATTTTTCCCGTGTTGTATGGATTTATTTACTTGTTGATAAGAAAGAGGTCTCCCATACTCTTCAAATGTTTTTCTCGATGGTTAAGAGACAATTTGATAAAGAGGTAAAAATTTTGAGGAGTGATAACGGCACTGAATTCACTTGCCTGCGACAATATTTTCTTGATCATGGGATTGTTTTTCAAACGACCTGTGTGGGAACAACTCAACAAAATGGGCGGGTTGAACGGAAACACCAACATATTTTGAACATAGCTCGGGCGCTGCGTTTTTAGGGCTATCTTCCTATTAAATTTTGGGGAAAATGTGTGTTGACGGGTGGATACTCGATAAATAGGACTCCCTCCTTGGTCTTGAATGGGAAAACTCCTTATAGTGTCTTGTATGGCAGCACACCCACTTACGATCACTTGCGCATTTTGGGGTCCTTGTGTTATGCGCATGTGCAGACAGGGGGATAAGTTTGCCAGTATAAGTCGAAGGTGCGTCTTTGTTGGGTACCCTTATGAAAAAAGGGGTGGCGTTTGTATGACTTGGAGAAACGAGATTTCTTTGTTTCTCGTAATGTTGTATTCTCGGAAGGAGTTTTTCCCTTTGCAGATAATTTTAATTTAGACCACGATGGTCTGCCTAATATCGAGGCGGTTCAAGAGGACTTTGAGGAGACATCTATGCTTGTTTTAAGGGGGGGTGCCGATGAGTTTGTACAGTCGGATAGGACTGTTGGGCAGTCGGCATGTGCCGAGGAGTTTGTACAGCCGGATAGGACTGCTGGGCAGTCGGTGTGTGCCGAGGATGGGGCAAATGTTGGTGCCGAGGCGTTTGTACAGCCGGATGAGGCTGCTGGGCAGCCGGTTTGTGCGAACAAGGAGGACAACCCGGACGCAAATCAGGAAGATGTGTTGGGCAGGGGTCAACGCCGAAGACAAGCCTCGATACGACTCCATGATTATGTTACTCATACCATTCGGAAAATGAGTCCATCCGTACCTCCTTCACCCGTACCACGGCATTCCTCGGGTACACCCTATCCTATAGCACATTATGTGAATTGTGATAATTTTTCTATGCGACATAGACATTTTCTTGCAACCTTGACAGCAAATCAGGAACCTGTGTGCTATTCTGAGGCCGTGAAAGACAGCCGCTGGAGGGATGCCATGCGACGAGAAATTGAGGCTCTTGAAATTAATGAAACCTGGGTTGTAACAGAATTGCCACCAAGAAAGAAAGCTCTCGGATGCAAGTGGGTATACAAGATCAAGTATAACTCTGATGGTACCATTGAGCGATTGAAGGCTCGGCTGGTTATTCTTGGGAATCATCATATTGTAGGAGTTGATTATACAGAGACATTTGCTCCAGTAGCTAAGATGGTTACAGTAAGGGTTTTTCTTGCCGTTGTGGCTGCCATGAATTGGGAAGTCCATCAGATGGATGTTCATAATGCATTTCTACATGGTGACCTTACGAAGGAGGTCTACATGAAATTACCACCCGGTTTTCAGGTGGGGACTTCAGGAAAGGTGTGCAAGCTTAGGAAATCATTATATGGGCTGAAGCAAGCACCCCGATGCTGGTTCACTAAACTGTCAACTGCTTTGAAGAATTATGGTTTTCGGCAATCTTATTCAGATTATTCTTTGTTTACTCTACAAATAGGTGTGGTTCAGCTCAGTGTTCTTGTCTATGTCGACGATCTTATCATCTCTGGGCGTAATCCGGGGGATATACAGAAATTCAAGGGTTACCTCAGTGTTTGTTTCCACATGAAAGATCTGGGTCCTTTAAAGTATTTCTTGGGGGTCGAAGTGGCACGTGGACCAGATGAATTTGTGCTTTGTCAAATACGCGCTTGATATCATCTCTGAGGCCGACTTGCTAGGGGCAAGGCCCGCAGCGGTGCCATTGGAACAGAATCATCGACTCGCCTTGTCCAAGAGTCCAAAGCTCGCTGACCCGGAGCCTTACCGTCGCTTGGTGGGATGGCTAATTTATTTGTGTTTCACTCGACCCGAATTATCTTACAGTGTTCATGTTTTATCTCAATTTATGCAACATCCTCGGGCGGACCAATGGGAAGCTGCTTTGTGGGTGGTTCGGTACTTAAAAGGTAATCCGGGTCAAGGTATACATTTGAGTAGTAAGTGTGACATGCAGTTACATGGGTGGTGTGACGCTGACTGGGCCGGATGCCCTTTGACTCGGAGGTCCCTCACTGGTTGGTTGGTGTTCCTTGGGAACTCGCCGGTCTCTTGGAAGACAAAGAAACAACATACAGTATCTCGCTCCACCGCAGAGGCGGAATACCGGTCTATGACTATGACTACATGTGAGTTGAAATTGCTAAAAGCTATTCTAGCTAGCCTCGGGATGCCTCACACACGTCCTATGTCTCTTCATTGTGATAGTCAGGCGGCTCTCTATATATCTCAAAATCCCGTATTTCATGAACGGACAAAACATATTGAAGTCGATTGTCACTTTGTTCGTGATGACATTGTTGCTGGACAGATCAATCCCACATTTGTCCCATCCAATGAGCAACTCGCTGACATTTTCACAAAAGCGTTGGGCAAGCGACAATATGAGTATCTACTTCGCAAGTTGGGCATACGGGATCTCCATGCACCAACTTGAGTGGGGTATTGATAATATATTGAGAATATTCTGATTGATTGTATAGGAACTAGAATATTTGTATTAGGAAGGCTGCTTATTGAGTCAAGATTGTATAATAGTTTTAAGGAAGTTAGCAGATTATATTGTGAATATTCTCACAATATTCTCTTGATTAGTTTAATAGAATGAGAAATACAGAACGTGATTCACACAAAATCAATTCTTTTGTGTTTGTTATTTTATCAGTATATTTATATATTTTAATCAATCATCTGGCAACAAATATTTTCCCTCAGTCGGTTATATGGAATCGTTTCTGATGTGTTCCTCTCTCTAGTTGAAAAATAAGAACTCCCTGAAGCAACGTGACAGAGAACGACCACACTGGAGTAATATTCAAGTTTCTCTTTACCATGCTCTAAATATAAATGCTAAAAAAATGAGGCATTAATTCTTCTTCAAATGATCATAAATAGTTGTTTATGATAGTTTTGTCTTTTCTTTCTCCAATTAATAGATTGTTCCGTAAAAAAAATCTTACAAAAGAAGAAACATGGTTGATACATATTTTGAATTAAGTTATTCTTTACCATGTTCAGGCAAAGTTAATATCTGATATGAAAGTTTGGTAAAATTGTTCTTTTTATAGGATGCTAGTATCTCTACTATTGTAGATAGAAACCCTTGTTGGATGGTTGAAATCATGAAAATTAAGATCATAAAATTAGCTTCTTTAAAAAGAGATTTAGGGAACAAATCTCATCCCAATCCTCTTCTCAATGAAACATAAGCTGTTTTGCTCTCTTCTCTATTGACAGGAACCTGAAAGATTGGAATATGTCGTGTATTTAATTTTTACTTTTCACTTTTACGTGCCTAAAAGGATTTAATTGGAGTTTTGATCTTGGAGTGGTGTATATTGCAGTTGCGGCTTCATTAGGTTAATTTTAGTGGTTGATGGTAGTTTTTCCCATGTTCGTGTAGGAAATTGGGTGGAAGTTTGTAAAATTAGTCTATGTACAGGGAATGATAGACAAAAGTGATAAGTTGGCTAGGGGTTTGTATGAATGATTATGGTGGTGGTGGTTGGGTTCGGTGTAGGAGAAATGGCATGGGCACAGTGAGAAGGGTGCATGACGGTTGTATGACGCACATAGACCTGTAATAGATGTTTAGGAATTTAGGGGGTTTTCTTTGGCTCAAACATTACCACATATTCTTGATCCTGAGTTCATATCCAAGTTGAAGAATTGAATACATATACTAAAGAAGTTGTTAGTTGGATTAGATAAGAGTTTTGAAACATAAATTTTCTTCTTCTTATCTATTGGTTTTCTGTATTAACTAGGTCAAACTTTCTAGGTATTTCATTATTTTGCGATTGAAGATTTCACATCTCCCCGAACTCCGATTTTCAGCTTAGCCTGTGTTGATCGATGATTTGTAATATCTCCCTGAACTCGATTTTAGGTATTTCACACATTGTTGCAAGCCCTAAAATCTGAGTTTATTTTTTACTCGTAATAAATGCTCGATTTTTCCCTAAAACACCCCTCTTTGATGCAAGTACTTAATTATTTGTTGATGACGATTAGCGGAGAATGTTGCAGGAAACACTTCACCATTAAAAAAATTCCACCACCGCTTCCCAAATATCCATACCAACCACTACATCAAATTGGCATTTTTGTAACAACTCTCAAAACAATATCACTTTTGATATGTTCAATCCACCAAACAATTTCAAGTCAAAGCTAAATTTAGTCAAAAAAATGAAAAACAGTAACACAAAAAAAAATGATACAATAAGTTGGATCACCATGAATAGTATCACTTTTATAACCATACTCTTCATGGTGATACAATTATTGTATCATTTTATTTGTGAAAATGTGTAAAATTGTTAAGTGGATTGTTACACTTCAAAAGTGATATTGTTGAAGGGGTTGTTACAAAAATGCCAATTTGGTGTAACCATCTCCCAATATGTTTGAAAAAAACTCGAAGTGAATCCATCTAGTCTTGGAGCACTATTTTTCGGAATATCAAAAATCGACATTTTCACATCTTCCAAAGACGACTGAATTAACATCATTGCATACCCGAAGAGAATCCATCTTTGGTTAGTTATTTTGTTGAAGTTTCTCAGCCTTGATTATCTTTAGGTTTTTATGTCTCTCAAAGTATAGGTACATAGTTTGTATGGGGTCTATGCCATGTACGCAAAGTCCTAATTTGTCATTCACATCATTGCATACCCGTCTTTTATTATTACCACGACATTCAACTAACATCGTAGTATATAAAGCACCGCTGATTAAACCCAATAACGTCACAGTTTGACAATGCAGATTGCACCGTATTATGATACCGCTTACCAAGACGTGCCAACGAATGTCTTTATAAGTATATTATGACGTGCATTGCATGTGACATCCCTTGTATGTTGTAGTGCAAATAAAACATCAATATGAAAAATAAAAATTCTTTTAACTTTCCGAATAAGCTCACCATAATGTGTGACCATTAGTCAAATATTTACAATGAGTAAACTTGGTAATCAAAGATTTTTTCATTGATATTTCATTAATGGCTTCATTTTTATGGATATTAATAGAGAGTTGAACAAGGTTTGAAGTGGACCTGCACTCAGATTCTCCAACTGTATAATATGAAATAAATATGTGGTTGTTTGGAGGTTTTTTGGTATAGTGATAGAATTTTCCATGTTATTTCAAACTTTTGAATTTCGTTTCTGACAAAATCTACTAATTTTTATATGTAATAATTATACAACATAATTATCATAAATGCATTTTTTTAATGTTTTTTATTTGAGTCAAACTTATTTAAATCAAGAGAAAATCATCACATGTAAGATTTCAAGTTAATTGCTACATTAATTTCTTTAAATTTATGTCAAAATGTTTCGTTTGAATTTCAAGCAAACCTCGCTTATTTAAAGCCATGTTTCTTTTTTTAGTTCCAGCCTGCAATTCCAACCAAATAATCTCACAAGAATAATGCCAATCTTTACCAATGAAGAAGAGTTCCTATCATTCAGTTTCGAACAATTGGGAGTGGCTGAAGGTGATAATGAAATTTTTGAGGGTCTGTTGGATAGCCCTCATGATCCATTTGAAGAGATTGAATGGAGTCAAGAAGTTGAGGATGATTGGAACTTACTGCAAGAGGCAATGGAGATGGAACAGACAAATGCTCGTGGTAATTGTCCTCATGGTGATTATCCTCGCGGTAATGCTTGTCATAATGTTAGAAATCGGGTTAAAGCAAAAAAAAAATTATGGGCCAAAGGAGGAAGCATTGTTCCAAGAAATAAGAGAAGCACCCGTGTTCGTAGAGTTGCTCAGAGTTGGATAAACTTATCACGTTCCATTAGTAATGTTCCAAGAGAAGTTAGGAGGAATTGAAAGGCAAAAAGGAAATGCATGAAAGTGAAAGAGACACCACACCTTGCTGGAGGATTCGAGCAGAAGGGCCTTTGTGTAATGCTTGTGGTCTTCGACCATTAGCACAGCGGGTTAAATGAGGCCGAAATGATCAAAACTAAGTTATCATGTCCTACCATATTAATAGTTATGTTTATTATCTTTTCAATTCAAATAATTTAATCAATTCATTCTTAGTTGATATATGCATGTCATCTAATTAGCTTATTAGTTATCAGTTTTTTATTTGATTGATTCATTTCTTTGCATTTGTAGCTGAAAGTTGTTTTGTTTTTATATATTTAGCGGCAATTTAATTGTTCTTTTTAAAAATGAAACACGATTGCACAAATAAAAACAATTTCATTTAGCCTGAGAAATTTTGGAATTAATTACATCATTAGTCATGTAGTTGAAATATTCAACTAAGACCTAATAAATTCAAGGTCAAATTTCATTGCACAACATTAAACAAAAAGAAATTTATCTTATGTTAATTAAAACACACTTCAAAATTTTGAGGTTTCTTAACAAAAACCTAGCAAATTAACCCGCATACTCCTCATTGGAGATCTTAATGTCATACTTAGACCTGAGGACAAAATGGGAGGTAATCAATCTACTTTTTCTTCTTTGAATCACCTCTCAACCTTTAGCAATACTCATGCCATTTTAGACTTTCCTCTTAATAGTTCCCAATTCACATGGAATAACCAAAATGACATCAAAGCAAAACTTGACCGCATTTTAGCGACTACTTATTGGATGCACCTTATTCCTTCTGATATTGCTCGTACGATTAACACCTCCACCTCAGATCATAGAGCCATCTCTTTGCAACTAGTTGCTAATATTAATAGGGGACCCAAACCTTTCAAATTTTTTCACATGTGGACTAGAGATCCAAATTGTAGAAAACTTGTGAGTTCTTCATGGGCTCCTAGAAGACATACCAGTTCAGACAATAACTTCCATCTTAAAACCAAAAAGCTGAGCTATTGTCTTACTCGATGGAATAAAAATGATTTCAAAAACATTCAACTCTCCATTCTGGAAACTCAAAGGGCTCTGGACAATCTTTAGAACGAGCTCCCTTCTAAGGACAATGCTTTAACAATCTCAATGTTGGAAGATATACTCTCAGATCTTTTTGTTAGGAGAGAACTTTTTTGGAAAAGTAAGTCAGGTCATTTTCACTTCTTCCTCCCCTAACCTCAATTCTGATATTCTGTCTTTGTTTACTCTGGTCATTAGTAGCGCAGACAATGATGCGCTTCTTTCTTTCCCTACTGAATCGGAGATTTGCCGGGTTGTTTTTTATATGGGTAGTCATAAGGCACATGGTCCTGATGTTTTTCATGCTTACTTGTTTCAATATTATTGGGATATTGTGAAGCATGATGTTTGTGAGGTTGTTCAACATTTTTTCAACACTTGGTAGATGAATCCTAAGCTCAATGAAACCTTCATTGCCCTCATTCCTAAAGTTGGAAACCCCGCGACTCCGAACAAGTTTCTTCCCATTGGACTCTGTAATGTTATCTATAAGGTGATCTTGAAAATTTTGGCAAATCGCCTTAAACCTCTCTTAGGTTACATTATTTCCCCCAATCAAGGCGATTTCCTTAAAGGTCGATCAATAGTAGACAATGTTAGCATTGCTCATGAAATTTTTTTTTTAGATGAAACACTTCCGAAAAAGGAAATAAGGCTGGATGGCTATTAAAATAGACATGGCAAAAGCCCTTGATCGAGTTGAATGGTCCATCCTGCTCCAATTTCTTGATAGGTTTGGTTTCACCTCTCTTCAAGACATGCTTAATGGTTCTCCCTTCTCCCCTATCAAACCTTCTCGGAGCATTAGGCAAGGAGACCCCCTATTTCCTTATTTGTTCATTCTGGTTGCCAAAGCTCTTTCCCGTCTTCTGCTTGTGCGAAATCTGAAGGATCCCTCAAATAAATTATTATAAAAAGATAATTTTCATCTATTAGTCACTTGCTCTATGCAGATGACCTCATGATCTTTTGTCAAGCCTTGCTGCTAAAGCTCACTCAGTCAAGGATATCCTTCACCAGTGTTGTTCTGCGACAGGGCAAAGAGTCAGTTTTGATAAATTCTCAATTTTTAACAGCTCAAATGTTCACCCTACACATATTAAGATGATCAACAGGATCCTGGGATCCAAATTTTTTAACCCTAGGGACAAATACCTTGGATTCCCTTTGCTCTTCTAAAAAAAGAAAGCCACTAGCTAACTTCCAATTTCTCTTAGAGAAGATTAATGCCAAACTTTCTAGCCGAAAATCTAGAGTGCTCTCTTAGGTTGGCCTTACTATCATGATCAAAGCAGTCTTCAACTCGATCCCAATTTACAACATGCAAACTTTCCTTCTCCTAGTATCTATTTCCACAAAAATTGATAACCTTGCCTGAGATTTTTGGTGGAATTGGAAAATTGACAGTAAAGCTAAATAGTTGTGTACATGGGATCAAATATCTCAAACTCGCAAAATATTCCTCCCACCAGAACCAAGAATCTGCCTTTGTTGGCTAAGAATATTTGGCAAGCGCTCTGTTCCCATTCTAATGCGTGTGTCCAACAAATCAAAGCTTTGTACTTTCATCACAATAGCATATCACAACTCTCTAAAATCCCTTCAATAGCCTCCTTCTCGTGGAGAAGATAAGACAATTAGGTTATTTGTTAAAGCAAAAGTAGTTCTCCGTGATCTAATAGAGCGATTATTTGGATTTTCTATCGAGATCAGGTATATTAATCCTTGATTGTTTCAAATTTGAGTTATCCTTTCTATACATTTATCATTTTTTTTTACTTCATTTTTTCGCTTTCAATTTGATATGTAAAAACATGATAGGGATTTAATGGCCACGTTGGACAAAAGCTGGATGGATATTGGGAATCGTTTAGACCCCAACTATATAAGAGGAGTGAAAACATTTCTTGATTTTGTGTTTTAGCACACAAAATCTGGGAACCTCATATATTGCCCATGTAGAAAGTGCTTCAATGGTCGTCTAAAGACAATGGATGAAGTTAGAGAAGATTTGATCATAAGCGGCATACTTCGTGGTTACACATATTGGGACTATCATGGTGAAGATAGACATGCTATTACAGGCAGTGAGGATGACGAGTTAGAGCTTGATAATGAGGTTGAATGTGATGAAATAGACGAGTTGATATGGAATAAAGCTAATTTGCCAATGGAAACAATTCCATTGTCAGAAAATAACACTAAAAAAAAGTGGAAAAGAAAATAAGAGAGTTGATGCTTGAACTATGGTAATTGAATAGTCATCAAATGTTGTTATTATTATTATTATTATTATTATTATTATTATTATTATTATTATAACAGTACTTTTTGTGCATTTTTCAGGTATGGCGCCATGACCACTGAGAACTGATAGGTTACCCCCATTCCATTCGGTGGAGTATTTCCATAATATTGAGTCAAGTTCTTCTGGTATTTTTACCCACTCTAAACAATATAAGCTACATTTTGCTTATAGAAATTGTACTTAAAATTTACAATTTTTAACATTAATAATTTTCTTTACATAGGTAGCACCAGGAATAGGAAAGCACGTGGACGAGCATTGGGACAAGAGATAGCAAGTCTACCAAAAGGAACCAAATTGAGTCTGGAATTTGATGACAGACATCGTGTAATAGGAGAGCACAAGCCATTATTTGCATCTCAACAAGGAATTATCGACCGAAACATGCAAGTTACATCTATTGTTGCACCGTCATGGAGAAAACTTGACAAAGATGTAAAGGCTAAAATGCTTGAGTCGTTATTGGTACGTATATATCTTATCATTATAATTTGTGTATATATATATATATTGGTCACATATGATAGATTTGATCAAATTTGCTCTTTTATTCAGAAGAAGTTCGACATAGGGGACGATCCAGAAAGAAAGAAGTTGTTAATGAAGGAAATGGAAAAAAATGGAGGGACTACTGATCTAAATTGAAGAAGGACTATTACGATATACATGAGACAAATAAGGAACGACTTCAAAATCGACCACCATTTGTAAAAAAAAGAAGATTGGAAATGGTTGATAAAAGAACATTGTGGAACGTCAAAGGTTAAAGTATGTACCTAAACCTTAATATCATACTTGATTATAATATACTAGACAAACCTTAATTCTTGATGATATAGTTTTTCAAATCCGTTTTTAATAAATTAAGGAATTGTGTGATAAGAACAAAGAAAGGCGTGACACACAACAAATGCTTCAGCATGCCGGCAGAAAATCCTTCGCCATAATTGAGGATGAAGAGGTTAAGTACAAAATGTTTGAGATTTTCGGTTTGAATATCAACTTAGTAGAAATATTGTTACTCATTTGTGTACGTTTTCTATTGTTGCCAGATGAAAAGGACGGGAGTTCGCCCATCTCGTATTAGGATGTTTGAGCTTGCTTATACAAGCAAAGATGGATCATATTCAGATGTATCCACCCAAAGAAAGGCGGTCAGTTTTATTTTCAATTTAAATTGTTGGTACCCATTACCATTTATATTTCATATTCACTGACTAAATGTATCTCAAAATGTAGGAAGAGATACAAAATCTTATTGTGCAACAAGAGGAGGGATTAAACTCTTTAGATGACGACCACATTTTTACTCAAGTATTCGGGCCATACAGACCTGGACGTGTACGTTGTAGGGGATATGGGATCATACCAACATCTAAAAACAGCATGAGTAGTCGCTTATGATCTCAATCTATAGAAGAAGCAAGGCGAGAGATTGAGATTGCAAGGAAAGAGGCTGCGGAAGCAAAACAAGAGTTGGTAGACTACAAGAAAGTGGCCAGTGACGAAATGAATAAGATGAAGGAGGATATGGCCATGATGATGCAAGCATTGAGGAGACTAACTAATCAAAACAATGGTGGATCTGAGGCACATTAGCGGTGATTTTTTAAAGTGATAATAACTAGGATGTGTTTTGTATGCCAACAGTGATAATAGTTGTTTCCTTATTTGATCATTGTCTACAGATTTGAAGTGGTTGCCGATGTGCTATACTTGGATGTATATATATCTGAATGTGGTATAGGAGAATGTGACATATATTCTTTGGATTAGTCTTGTTGTTCTTTGGATTAGTTGTTTCCTTTTTTGGATTAGTCTTGTTGTTATAGAAAATGTAGTATATGTTCTTTGTATCTGTTTTACCTATAAATATATTAAAGGGTTATGTTCCTTGCATTGGTATTTTATTTGTTATATGTTCTTTGGAATTCCCTATAAAAAAGAGTGGGTGAATGTAGTATATGTTCTTTGGAATTCGTGTTTAAGTGATGAAGGGGAATAAGACCCCAGCTTCTTTTACTCTCAGATGGACAGGTTATTTACCAGGGTCCTTGGGAAAATGTCACTACAAAAAAAATGGACATTAGCGACGGCTACAAACCGTCGCTGATTGAGCTAAAACCGTAGCTAAAAGGAATCAGCGACGGCACCACATCCGTCGCTGTCCCGTAGCTAGATTTATCGTCGCTAATTGATTCAGCGACGGCAAAACTGCCGTAGCTAATTAGCCACGGGATAAAACCGTCACTAAATTGTAAAATATCCGTCGCTAACTGATTTTTTTTTTAAAAAAATTAATTTTTTATTAATTTAGCGACGGCATATTGGCCGTGGCTAACTGATTTTAAAAAATTAAATTAAAATTTTTTATTTTAGCGACGGCATTTTGACCGTGGCTAACTGATTTTTTTTTATTTTAGCGACGGCATTTTGGTCGTGGCTAACTGATTTTATAAAAAAAATTTAACATTTTTTTTATTTTAGCGACGGCATTTTAGCCGTGGCTAACTGATTTTTAAAAAAAAAATTTAATTTTTTTATTCTAGTGACGGCATTTTGGCCGTCGCTAAATGGTTTTTTTTTTTAAAAAATAAATATATATTTTTTCGAGATCTGAGATTTCTCCGAGATTTTTTTAAAAGATCAGATTTCTCCGAGATTTTTTTTAAAAGATCAGATTTCTCCGATATCTGAGATTTCTCCGAGATCTCTGAGATTTTTAAAAAATATATATATATTTCAGATCTCGAGAACTCAGATTTTTCAGATCTCCAAGATCCGATCAGATTTTTCAGATCTCGAGATCCGATCAGATTTTTCAGATCTCCAAGATCCGATCAGATTTTTCAAATCTCGAGATCCGATCAGATTTTTCAGATCTCCGAGATCAGAGGTCTTAGATCTCCGAGATGAGAGATCTCAGATCTCCGAGAGAGCGGCGGCGGATGAAGGGAGGGGAGAGAGAGGCGGCCGAGATCGGTGTCGAGGAAGCGGCGGACTTCTCCTCAGTGGGTTTCTTCTCTGGAAGATGAGAGAAAAAAAATTTTGAGAGAAAATTTTTGTTTAAGTTGGTTTGTAGAAAAAATTGAAATTTATATAGAGAAAGGTAATTGAAAGGGATTGGTTGTGTTAGTTTCACGCGGATCGATGACGTGGTTTGATTTAGTGCGTTGGATTGAGCTAAATTTTTTGGTGTTATTAACGGTTGAGATGAGATTTCACGCGGATCGGTGATAATTTTTTTAAACCTCTTTAGTTTTTTTTTAAAAACCAATTAGCGACGGCCTAATTGCCGTCGCTAACCTCTTTAGTTTTTTTTAAAATCTTTAATGTTTTTTTTTTTAAAAACCAATTAGGTCTTTTAATATATATTTTTTTAAAATCACAAAAAAATCTTAGCTACGGTTGTATTACCGTCGCTAATTAGTTTGTAATATTTTTTTTTTAAAATCATGTTAGCTACGGTTATAAAACCGTCGCTAAGCTCTTATTTTATTTTATTTTTAAAAAATCACATTAGCTACGGCGTTCAAGCCGTCGCTAACTTCTTTTCATATATATTTTTTTAAATCACAAAAAAACCTTAGCTACGGCTCTATTGCCGTCGCTAATTAGTTTACTATATTTTTTTAAAAAAATCGCGTTAGCTACGGTCAGAAAACCGTCGCTAAGTTTTTTTGTAATTTTTTATTTTTTTAAAAAAAATAACATTAGCTACGGTCTTCAAGCCGTCGCTAAGGTCTTTTAATATATTTTTTTTAAATCACAAAAAAAATCTTAGCTACGGTTGTATTACCGTCGCTAATTAGTTTGTTATATTTTTTTTTAAAAATCATGTTAGCTACGGTTATACAACTGTCGCTAAGCTCTTTTTTTATTTTATTTTTGCTTTTAAAAAATCACATTAGCTACGGTCTGCAAGCTGTCGCTAAGGTCTTTAAAATATATATTTTTTTAATCACAAAAAAATCTTAGCTACGGCTGTATTACCGTCGCTAATTAGTTTACTATATTTTTTTAAAAAAAATCATTTTAGCTACGGTTAGACTACCGTCGCTAAGCTCTTTTTTAATTTTTTTTTGTTTTTAAAAAATCACATTAGCTCTTTTTTTTGTTTCTAATCTGATCTTATTTGATATTCTCTGATCTTCTCTGATCTTCTTTGATCTTCTTTGAACTTCTTTGATCTTCTTTGATTTTCTTTGATCTTCTTTGATTTTTTTTATCTGATCTTCTTTGGTCTTCTTTGATCTGATCTTCTTTGATTTGATCTGATCTGATCTTCTTTGATCTAATCTGATCTTCTTTGATCTTATTTGATATTCTTTGATCTGATATTCTCTGATCTTCTCTGATCTTCTTTGATCTTCTTTGAACTTCTTTGATCTTCTTTGATTTTTCTTTGATCTGCTTTGATCTTTTTTTATCTGATCTTCTTCGATCGTATTTGATATTCTTTGATATGATCTTCCTTGATCTTCTCTGATCTTATTTGATCTTCTTTGATCTGATCTGATCTTATTTTATCTGATCTTCTTTGATCTACTTTTAACTTTTTTGATCTGATCTGATCTTCCTTGATCTTCTCTGATCTTATTTGATCTTATTTGATATTCTTTTATCTGATCATATTTGATCTGATCTGATCTGATCTGATCTAATCTAATCTTCCTTGATCTTCTCTGATCTTCTTTGATATTCTTTGATTTTCTTTGATCTTTTTTTATCTGATCTTCTTTGAACATCTCTGATATTCTTTGATCTTTTTTTATCTGATCTACTTCGGTCTTCTTTGATCTTATCTTATTTGATTTGATCTGATCTGATCTTCTTTGATCTAATTTGATCTTCTTTGATCTGATCTGATCTTATTTGATCTTCTTTGATCTACTTTTAACTTCTTTGATCTGATCTAATCTGATTTAATCTAATCTCTTTGATCTACTTTTAACTTCTTTGATCTGAACTTCTTTGATCTTCTTTGATCTGATCTTCGTTGTTCTTCTTTGATTTGATCTGATCTGATCTTCTTTGATCTTATTTGATATTCTTTGATCTGATCTTCTCTGATCTTCTTTGATCTTTTTTGAACTTCTTTGATATTCTTTGATTTTTCTTTGATCTGCTTTGATCTTTTTTATCTGATCTTCTTTGATCTTCTTCGATCGTATTTGATATTCTTTGATATGATTTTCCTTGATCTTCTCTGATCTTATTTGATCTTCTTTGATCTGATCTGATCTTATTTTATCTGATCTTCTTTGATCTAATCTTCTTTGATCTACTTTTAACTTCTTTGATCTGATCTGACCTGATCTGATCTTCCTTGATCTTCTCTGATCTTATTTGATATTTTTTTATATGATCTTATTTGATCTGATCTTCTTTGATCTTCTCTGATCTGATTTGATTTGATCTGATCTTCCCAGATCTTCCTTGACCTTCTCTGATCTTCTTTGATCGTATTTGATTTTCTTTGATCTTTTTTTATCTGATCTTCTTTGAACGTCTCTGATATTCTTTGATCTTTTTTTATCTGATCTACTTTGGTCTTCTTAGATCTTATCTTATTTGATTTGATCTGATCTGATCTTTTTTTTATCTAATTTGATCTGATCTGATCTTATTTGATCTGATCTTCTTTGATCTTCTTTGATCTGATCTAATCTGATTTAATCTAATCTCTTTGATCTAATTTTAACTTCTTTGATCTGATCTGATTTTTTTTTATTTGATCTTCTCTGAACTTCTTTGATCTTCTTTGATCTGATCTTCGTTGTTCTTCTTTGATTTGATCTGATCTGATCTTCGTTGTTCTTCTAAACATTAGCTACGGTCGGAATGCCGTCGCTAATGTTTGTATTAGCGACAGTTATTAGCCGTCGCAAAACGGTTAGCGACGGTTAAGTTAATTTATGTACCCAAAACCGTAGCAGAAATTTTAGCGACGGTTTTTTGCCGTCGCAAACCGTTTAAATAGCGACGGTTTTAAAAACCGTCACTAATTGCCGTAGCTAATTTTGCTTTTTTTGTAGTGTGTTCTTGAGTTCTTTGGATCAATGGGTTTCAACTGTCCTGAGAGGGAGGGTGTTGCAGACTTTTTGCAGGAAGTAAGCATCAGAACTTGATTCAATTACCTCAGTTTTCTTTGAAGTCTATTAACATTGTTCTCACTTGCATAGATGATTTGACACCACTCAATTTCCTTGAATACTAGGTAGCATCAATTTTGTGTGAAGATCTAATAGACATTATTGCTGTTATACAGTGGATATAAAGAACTGGTGGAGCAACAGCAGCAGGCAGGAGGGTATTTTTTTTCTCTTCATGTTGACCTAACATCACAGCAGAATAGGCCATAACATGCGACAGAATTCGCAGGTAACTGTCAGTTTTCTCCTTCCTCCAACTTAAATTTCTAGATTAAACTTTCAGATTGCATAATAATTCACTGTCATATCTTATATACTGTCAACATGGACTTGGTTTTGAAGGGGTTTATCCACCGTGGGCCTTGAAGGTACACTAGGTGATGCCATTGGGGAACTATCCGAACTAAGATCCTTGTAAGTTCTTCCCTCTTGCTTGCTCCTAAGTGATATTGATTTTAGAATTGCAACATGTTCAAATCCATCAAATCTAACTACCATATATGGATGTGAGAATGAACTTTACTTCTAAGGCATTAAGAGAAGTCTAAGATTATACATGTAAAATAATCAAACTTAACATCTTGTATCCTGCAGAGATCTGTTACAGACTTTTTTTTACTTAATCACAGCCTTTTTTTTGGCATTCACTGATCAGGGGTTCGTGAGCTCTCTCAACTTCTGAAAGACATGGGGTTGTGTTTTGTTGTTGTTTATTATGATGGAAATGGTTTATCTGTGCTCAGTCAGATTGGTAAGGAGGGGTTTTGAATTTAATTTACTTTGTTTGTGTCTAGTTGATACAAAGGGAGTTCTATTTAAGATGATTTTGAATTTGCATGAAAATGGGGTGGTTGTTTCTGCTGATCAGTGTGTTGTACTCATTAGATTGATAAGAAGGAAGGTTTTGATCAAAATTTAATTTTTTTGTGGTCACTTGATGCAAAATGAGTTCAATTTGACTTGATTTTGAATTTGCATGAAAATGGGATTGTTGTTTAATCTGAACAAAAACATTTATCTGTACTCGTTAGATTGATAAGGAGGGGTTTGGCCTGAATTTAATGATTTTGAATTTGTATGAATGGGGTTGTTGATCTGTTGATTAATGGGCTTGAATCTTGGCTTATTAGATTGAAAAGGAAATCAGGCAATATCAAGTTTGTCGAGAAATAAATTTGAATGAAAATGGGGTCGGTGTTTCTGCTGGTTATTGTACTTGAAAATGAGGTCGGTGTCATGCATAATCTGCAAATGACACACATTTGATCAATCTGTACCAAACAACATGCACTGTTACCATGGACTTAGATATGTATATTAGATAGAATGTACACAGATGGTAAGCTTGTGTTATGTTATATGTTTGGATGAAAATGAGTTGTTTTCTTGTATTGGGTTTCATTGATTTGCTCTGTTTTGTGTGTGGGTGTCGCAGTAAGAGATTGATCAAACTTGTGTTATGTTCTCTTGTGTGTCGTTTTGATGTTAATATGCAGGGTTTTGACATTAACTTGAAGTGCCGTGGACTCGGAGCAGCGAAGTTTGCTTGCAGCTGGGCTGGTTTGCCGAGAATTGGAGCTGCTCTGTCCAGTTTTTTTCGGTGCTGCAATACACTGGACAACACACTTTGTTTTGACAGGGTGCTCTGTCCTGATGCACTCTGTTGCTTGGTTTTTTTTTTCTGCTGTTAGCGTGATGGTGTGCTGGAATTCAGCAGGGGATTGGGCTAGAGTCAGCCGGGTATGGTGTTTTTATTGCTTACAACTTTATGGTTGCAATTTGGGTTTTGAAAGTTTGGTTGGCCTAGTTCATGATAAAGGTCTATACTTAATTTTGTTTTAGGCCTTATCCTTGGTCAAGTTAGGGTTGCTAGTTTATAAGCAAAATGATCAGTTTGTGTCTTTGTTTCAAATGAGTGCGATATACTAATTTGGAGCATTGACTGGAATACTGCAATTGTTAAATTGCAGGTTAACGTTGTGAAAGGTTTAAAGCTCTACGAGGATATCTTCACTGAATCAGAGATCTCCAAACTTACAGACTATATTAATGAACTCCATCTTGCTGGACGCAATGGAGAACTCTCAGGTGAGTAGTCTTTCTGCAAAGTCAGCCCCTGATGGCTATTTCTCAGTTTTCAGCGTGACATTTTTGGCTATAATGATATTCAGGCCATTGCATCGAATTTCCAAAGTTAGTTGGATATTAACTGTAGCAAAGTGCTGATAATGCTTTGGCATAATCCAAGTGACACCTGGTCATTAATTAATTTTGTTATTTCTGATCTGTAATTGATTCTGACAATCTTTCGTCCATATATCTAGGCGAGACATTTGCATCGTTTCAGTATTAGTGCTTTGCTACCTAAAATTTTAATTAGTTATTAGCATTGAGAATGTTGTTGTGGCTTTTTCTATGTATTATACTCCCCCTCCCCTCTTTTTGTTTATTCAATCGGCATCGGCTTCGATAGGTTATCATGTTTGTGCTGATTTTCATATTTCAGAATGTTATGCATTAATTAGTTATATAGCATTTATGTGTTGTTATTACTTATTTGTTCAATCATCAATGCTTATTTGTAGCATAGAGAAGGTCAGCTGTGGAATAACTTATGTTTCATTTACTTGAGTATACCTTTGCTTTGTTAAATGATTTTGTTGTATTCTAACAACTCTCCTGTGCATCCCAAACACACTTTAGAATAGAGAAGGTCATTCTTATGCATTGGTTGATGCTATCTATCACGGGATTCGTCTCCTACCCAAAAGGCTAGCCTTTTAGGTGGTGGTCCAAAAACCCATATAAACCCAAGATTTACATATTACACGTTGGAACTAAATCTGTGACAGATCACCCTTAATTCGTATGACGATTTTGTTGTAGTTGTTCTTTACAATTGGTCGTCCTTGCATATACGTCCAACCTACGGCGATGGACCCACTACTGGTGCAGACATGCACCCCTTTTCTGTGGGTTCTGATGTGACATGGTTTGTTGTGTTACCACTTTGTTATGGAATGGACAGGTTTCGAAGCCTATGTAAACCCAGGATCTAACCATTGCCAATCTGATGTGAGTCTAAATATGTGACATCACTTGGCATGAATAGCATGTAGCTTAATATTTTATTTTAAATAATAATGATAATGAGAGGACTTATTGAATAATTGACGTGCAATTGTAACTACTTGGAGGATTACTGTCAGTGTCTCCTCATTTTTTTTTCAATTTCTGGTCAGAATGATAATGACATCCAGTTTTTCCTTTAGAGTTTTTTTTTTTTTTTTTTTTTTTTCATTGTAGGACATTGAAATTCTTGTTTGTTTGCTTGATATGTAGCCTGAGAGCTGTATGATTTGTTTCTTTTTATGGTATGTAACAAAATTCACAACTCTTGCCCTGTTACCAGGTACTGGTTATGTATGCAATGCATATCTTGGTGCCACACCATATCAGATAGATATAGTCTGGATATTCAACTTCAATAACAAAATCTGTAGCAGGTATATATTTAACTTAGCACTTTCAGCCACAATGTTTGAAAACCTTTTTTCTTTCCATCTCTTTTCTGATGATCCTCGCTTAAAGAAGTGTATACAGCTATTTCAAAGGGTTTGAATGGGAGCTTTTTACCATCTACTGAAATTGATTTTACATACTATCACTACACCATATTGGCATTTTTGTAACAACCCCCAAAACAGTATCACTTTTGAAGTGTAACAATTTACCTAACAACTTTACACATTTTCACAAACAAAATGATACAATAATAGTATCACCATGAAGAGTTATAAAAATGATATTATTCATGATGATCCAACTTATTGTATCATTTATTTTGTGTTACTGTTTTTCATTTTTTTGACTAAATTTAGTTTTGATTTGAAATTGTTTGGTGGATTGTAACATCTCAAAAATGATACTGTTTTTAGAGTTGTTACAAAAGTGTCAATTTGGTGTAGTGTATCCATAGTGCCTTTGTCATGCTATTATATTTTTCATAATCTGTTGTGCAGAATTCTCCGCTCTTCTCTTTCTAATCTCTGTTTGGCACAAGGTGATATTTCTGAACATCCTGAACCTCTGAAAGTTGCTTCGTCTTCACAAGTTCAATCAAATATTGCAGAATATGTATTTCCTCTTGTGCTTCCTTGCCAAAATCAGAAGACTAGATGATTGAAGATGTGTCTGGTCCATCTTCAAATCCAAACTGTAATGAGGAAACAACTCTCAAATCTGAATATGAGATTCCAGATGATGTTCCCATATCCATCGATGAGACTGATGCTTCTTCAGTTGTTCGACCTTGCAAAGCTGCAAAAGCCGGAGAGAAGGTGTCACAGCAAAACATAAACTTGTGGAAAGAAAACGGGTTTTCTAGGTAATTCTTGGCTTTGCTGAGTTGTGGTCACCAGAGCATATATGTTAGTTTATTCTGAAGTGTGAGGAACATTTTTTGCAGCATAATAATTGCTACTCGAGATCAAGATGCTTGGAGCATCGTTAAAGAGCTTCTACCTCTTCTATCATATTCAACACCATTTTCTATTTATCATCAATATCTTCAGGTGAGTTTTGTCTTGTGGGCTATTGTTCATTAAGGAAAAGAAATTGTGTACTTGCATTCTTGATATTTGGGCATGGATATGCAAGTTCATTGCATGGATCAAGGTTCCCTCACTCGATTCTTCACAATTATGAAGAGCCTGAAAATAGCATTGAAAACCATATAATGCAGTGAGCCTGGCATCCATGCCCATGAACAACATCTTTTATTGTTTGAAGAGAAATGTTTTTATTACTTTGCATTGTGATAGAGGTTTTAATCACTTTAACTAAATCCACATATAGACAAGGTGAGAAGGCATCCGTAGCGGTAAAAGTATAGAAAATAATTACTTTTTGTTTATATTTGTTCATTAAATGTTTGGACACATTAATTGTCATGTTAACTTGTTTCATCATTTTCGGCATTAAAAAGTGTCTAAATGGTTTTTTTCTGCCTAGCGCAGCGTCTTGCAACATGTATGCACAATCTACAGGTTGCAAAAATGGCAGTTGGTTTACAAATTTTCAAATCTTGGCTACGAGAGTACCAGGTAAATTGCTCAACTCAGAATATCGATTTTATTGTTGGAGATTTCACACTTTTTTCAACCGCTTTACTTACCGTTACAAATGTCATAACTTAGTTGAGCATATAGTTGTCAATTTTGATCTAGATTTCTCAACAATTTTGACATGCCATAGCTTTTCAGCCTTTTCTAAATTTTGATTTACATCACTTTCATTGGAGATTGCATGAATTAATTTCTTGTACCAGAAGAATCTCAATAACAAAGATTATTGCATTATTTTGGAATTTGCAACTAGTTTTTCCAGGTTATCAGATTGAAAATTTATTAATTTTTCAGTAGTTTCTATAGGGAACTTTACTGATGCTACTTGTGTGATGTGTTGAGTTTTGATAGCAAGTTCTGTGAATTTTAATGATTGATTTTACTTAATGAACTGTTTCTTACATTCACTGTTTGTTTTTCCGTCCCAATGACAAATTTTTATTTTTTATTGATGCAATTTGAGGTACCTGGAAATTAAATTTTTTCCCAGGTATGTTAACATAACCAGCGCTTTCAAAGCACCGTTACCATTTGTAAGCACAACCGGCGCTTCAAAAGCATCACAAAAATAATCTTTTCCGGCTCTTTAAAGCGCCATTAAAAGGTTGTAAAATGAGGTTTGTTAACAAAACCGGCGCTTAATAAGCGTCGCAAAATATCTTTACCGACGCTTTATAGCGCTAGTAAAAGGTTATAAATACGGCGCTTCTGTCCAACGGGGAATTGACGTGTATAAGCTTTATCGTAAATGTTAATTTTAACCTACGCTTCTTTTAAAGCGTCGTTAATCTTTTAGCGGCACATACTTTTACCAACACTTTTGTGGCGCTTCTTAAAATGTCGTCAATGATCTAAACCGGCACATGTTTACCTATACCGGCGCTTTTCGAAGCGTCGCTTAAAACTAATTTGTTGTAGTGGATCTTGAAGAACTGAGTTGATGATGTAAGAGAGTGATGGATGGAATGGTGGTTAGTGGTGAAAAGAGTGATGGCTGGCTCGATGGTGATTTGAGGTGCAACAAGTGGTCATGCTGGCGGGCGTTTATGGTGGTGCAATCGATGTTGCGGATCTGGTGATGTTGTAGCAAGTTGGGGAGATTGGGTTTATAAAAATAGGTGGTGGGAGTTTTTTGTATTTTTTGGAGGAGATGATAATGGTGGTGGTTGGTGGGAAGAGAAAGAAGGGGGCAAGTGAAAGTGAAAGAGGAATTCAAATATCAGCATTAAGAGGAAGGAGGAAAAATATTAGATTTCATGTTTTTATAAGAAAAAAAAACCCTCCATTACAAAGTCTGGAGGTACCAATTTTATTTTATATTTTTGTGTTTGTAATCATCATTCCAATGATCTAGAGATACACAACATCTATTAGTTTTTAATGTTTTTTTGGTTAGTGAGAAGGGTATTTTTTGTCTATGGATTGGTCAAGGCGAGTCAAATGAGTTCTTAGGGTATGTGGTTAACTCATGAAGGGTTCTTAGGGTTTGTGGACAGAATTTGGAACGCGACTGTAGAATCCAATGGGGCTATGTATAGTGTGGCTTCCAAACTGAAGCGCCTTCGCGAAGACTTAAAGATATGGAATAAAGAAATTTTTGGTAATAATTTCAGCACTATTAGAAGGTTGGAAGATGAAATTGAAAGACTGAATTTAGTCTAATGCAGTGCTGGGATCCAAGTGATATGACTAATTTGAACAGATGTCAGGCTGAGCTCAAACTGGCACTGGTGAGAGAAGAAATTTACTGGAAACAAAAATCAGGTGAAAAGGAATTTAAGGAAGGAGATGCTTGTACTAAATTCTTTTTTGCCTCAGTCAAGGCCAAACAGATAAAAAGAGCGATTGCCAAAATTCATGATATATCGGGGAACTTAATTACGGATCCGAAATCTATTATTTTGGAAGCAAATAATTTTTCGGATCTTTGCTGTCACCGGGAGAGCACAGAGATGATCCGGAACTCATGGATTGCATTCCGAGGCTGATACAAGAGGATGGTTGTGAATTACTCATGCAGATGCCTGAGTTAGAGGAAGTTAGGAAAGCAGTCTTCAGTATTCCCCATGATAGTGCCTCAGGCCCAGACGGCTTTACAGCTGGATTCTTTCAGAACTGTTGGAGTATTATTGGGATGGACATATGGGCAACTGCGAAGAAATTTTTTGCTTGCCACGCGATGCCAGGTACATTTTCTTCCAATTTTTTGGCTCTTATTCCTAAAATTAAAGAACCTGTCTCTTATTCTGATTTTAGGCCTATTAGTCTTTGCAACGTGATACATAAAATTTTCAGCAAAATTCTTAGTCTGAGATTGGCCAAGCTTCTCCATCATATTATCTCTCTAGAGCAAGGGGCCTTTGTTCAGGGAAGGCTCATTTCAGAAAACATAGGGTTGGCACAAGAACTAATGAGAGAGATTGGGAAAAAGGTTAATGGAAATAATACAATATTTAAATTGGATATGGAAAAGGCGTATGACAGAATTGAATGGGGATACCTCTTGCAAGTTTTGCGCCGATTCGAATTTAATCACAGAATATGTCATCTGATTTCTAATTGCATTACACATTGCGGGTTCTCGGTGTTGATGCAAGGCAGGTATGACGAATATTTTAAATCAACAAGGGGTCTTCGTCAAGGGGACCCTCTCTCCCTTCTTCTCTTTGTCATTGCGGCAAAAGTACTAAGCAGAGGGCTCTCTCGGGCCTTTCGTAGAAGAGAAATTGGCTTTTATCATACTCCCAGGATGGCCACACTGATCACCCACCTTTTGTATGTTGATGATTCATTAATCTTCTTGAATGGTAGGACACTACAAAAAAAAAGGCCTTTAGGGACGTAGTCAAAATTGTCGCTATAGAAACAATTTCGTCGCCATAAATATTGGGCGACTAAATATTCGTCGCGCAAAGGTTGTCACCACAGCTCTGTCTCGTAAGCTTTTGCGTGACGAAAAATAATCTTCGTCGCTAAAAATGTCGTTTTGCGTGACGACACCACAGCTCCATCTTGCAAGTCTTTGCACGACGAAAATACTCTTCGTCGCTACAAATGCATTTTTGCGCGACAACACCACAGCTTTGTCTCGCAAGGCTTTGCGCGACGCAACTAAATCTTCGACGCTACAAAAGCATTTTTGTGCGACGACACTCTCACAAATCTTTGCGCGACGAAAATAAATCTTCGTCACTATGAAATCCTTTGGCGCGACGACACCAAAGATCGTTGCATAAGGGTGCGTCGCGTAATACTGTTTTGCGCGACGCTAATTTCATCGCAAGAAATAGAATTGTTCTTCGTGCAAAATATACTTACGCGACGATCCCTTTCGTCGCATTAAACGTTGTCGGCATAACTCAATCGTAACGATCCCTTTCGTCGCGTTAGACTTTGTCAGCTTAACTCAATGGTGACGAAGCTTTCATCGCACAAGATATTCTTTACGCGACAACAATATTCATCACTCTAATGTTGTCACACAGGTTACGTCGATCCAAACACGCGTGATCTATTCTTATGCGACGAAAAGTTTTGTCGCTTAAAGTTTTGTTTAATAATTTTGAAATCTTTTAATTCAAATATTTATTTTAATTAAATTTGAAATATTTATTAATTGAATCGTCTCACGCATAGAAAGGTTTGGATAATTTATTTAAATACTATTAACTTTACAAATTAATAATGTAAAATCATAATGTATCTATTACAAATTAAAATTTTTAAACCGTACTGTATAGTTACAAATTAAAAAAACACATCATTACATTTTTTAGGGATGTGGTGGCTGATGATGGTTTGTCGACAGTAGCGGGAGGCTCGACAAATTAATCCCTGACTGCTGGAAAGCCCCTAATAACATAGTCCACCTAGTTTCCTCTTGTGCTTGTCGTTCCCCCTCCCGAGCCTCCCGGACCTCTCGAGCCTCCCTCTCCGCCTCACGCGCTTTGGCAACATTTAATTCATTTTGTAATTCCTCCACTTTCGACTGTAATGATGAAATGATTCCGACTGAGCGCTGCGAAGTTGAAGATGAGGTCTTGACCTCACGAACTTTAGCTTTTCCCATCCCCCGAACAATCTTTCCGGGTCTTGGACCTAGCGATTCCAATGTCTCCGTCAAAATATGTAATCCTGCATCAGGATTGTCCATTGTGAGTTGTTCTTAGATAGATATTGTCAGGTTTCAGGTGAGAAAGTTAATATTGCAAAAAGTTCATTCATGATTGATGAGAAAGCTCGTGCAGACAGAATAATTTCGATTAAACAGTGGATAGGTTTTGTCTACAAGCAATCCCCATTTACCTACCTTGGTGTCCCCATTTATCAAGGGAGATGCAAAATTTCTTTTTTTGAAACCTTAATTAATAAAATCGAGCAGAGAATTCAAGGTTGAAAAGCCAGACTTTTGTCGCTAGGAGGTAGATTGACACTGATAAGACATGTCTTACTGTCAATACTTATTTATTCCATAGCAGCTACAGTTGTCCCTAATAAGGTTCTGCAATCCATTCAGAAGTTGATTGTAGATTTCTTTTGGGGAGATCATGAAGGGCGACACAAGCAGAAGTGGATAGCTTGGAATAAAATCACTGTTCCAAAGGAGGAGGGTGGTCTAGGTATTCGAAGCTTAGATGTGATCATTAGAGCTTTTCGGATGAAGTCGCTTTGGAACCTAATAACCTCCAATTCTTTATGGGCAAATTTTCTAAGGCGTAAGTACATGCAAGTTGGGGTTCCAATCAGAAAGCAAGAAATTAAAGTTGGGGCTTCTCCGTTTATAAAAGAATTGTTGGTGAATAAGGATTTTATAATTGAAAACTCCACGTGGCGGATCTCTAAAGGCACCGTTAGCTTCTTCGAAAGAACCATGGGCTAAGAATGAAATTTTCAGTAAAAATGAAGAGGTGGGGATGAATGACTCTTGGCCTTCTCTCAGGAAAATGCACAGGGAGAATTTCAGGCGGCTAAGCCCGGATATGCAAAGCAAAGCTCAAGAGCTTTACAAGACAATTGTGAAAGGCGAAGTCGGTGATCGAGATGCCAGAATTTGGATACCGAGTAATAATGGCGGGTTCACGATTAGCTCAGTATGTGAAATTCTTTGTGGTAGGGGGACACAAGATGATTTTTGGAATTGGATTTGGCATCCTATATTGCCTTCTAAAATCTCTATTTTCATATGGAAAATAATTAGAAGGGCATTACCTATTGATGGTGAAATTAGAAGAATTGGCTTCCAACTGCGTCTAAATGTAGTTGTTGCTTACAACCTGGGGAGGAAACGATGAAACACCTTTTCCTAGAAAGCGATTTAGCTAGAAGGGTGTGGGGTCATTTTGATTTGGTGTTTGATATACACATTCACAGACCGGTTGAAGTTTACACCATGCTTAAGGCGTGGTTTAGGAAAGCGAAGAAATCCACGTTATTAGGGACCCTCATCCATGTCACCCCACTTTTCATCCTATGGAAAATCTGGATCCAGAGAAACAAAAAACTTTTCGAAGGAAAGGAGTTTTCATCAAACTATGTGATTATTAAAGTTCATTTTTGGATTAAATGTGTGGCCAAATTCTTTTTTCCTAAAATTAAGGATCATAACGGGGCTTTGCTCAGTAGGTTGGGCATACAGGAAAAGATTGTTATAGTATCTCCTCCTCGAGTGTTTTATTGGGTTTTCCCTCCTACAGGATGGTATGCGCTAAATGTTGATGGCTCATGTATGGAAAATAACACTACTGGAGGTGTGGTCATTAGAAATGACGAGGGAAAATTTGTAGCGGCTAGACAGTGTATTTTTTGTGAAGGCTCAAATAACTCCGCTGAGTTGAGGGCCTTACTTGAAGGTTTGAGACTTTGTATTGATCTAGGATTGCGAAGTTGTGTGATCCAAATGGATTCTAGATTGGTCAAATAGTGGATATTAAATGAAGCTAGTATTCCCTGGTCTCTTAGTAACTGGTGGAGGGATATTAGAGACACGAGTAAGGCATTGACGTGGGATTGTATACACGTGTACAGGGAAACTAATTCAGTGGTGGATGCTTTGGCTAGATGGGCACAAGTGGAACAAATGACAAGGGATTATTCTTGGGACTCGTTGCCTAAACGAATAAAATCCTTAATTATTCTTGATAAGAAAAAGACGGCATATTTAAGACGCACGGATGTTGCTGGCTAGGTTCATCCCTATCACATTACTAGAATTCAATCCCGCCAATCCCGTCCTGTCCCGAGCTAATTTTTCACTCTGGTATTGATGAGTATTTTCTAAAATACGTCCCTCAACTTTCTGCCATTTAAACATTTAGAAATACCTGCAATGCAGGTTTGGTAGCATATTTTTTGCAGTTACCTATTACATAATTACTACATGAATATTAAACTCTCTCGAAGTTCAATTTGTATATGATTTTTTCTATTATCTTCCTACTAGATCATCAGATGATGGAACATGTCATATCTGGGATATTAGGAATACCTATGCCAGTCCTCGCATTTACATTCCAAAGCCTTCAGATGCTATCACTGGTTTGTTTCAAGTTTACATAGTGTGTTTTGGTTGGTTGGTTGGATGGGGTTTTTGGAATTTGGTGACTGAAATCTTAACTTGTAATTAACTGCAGGGAAGAGCAATGGTCCCTCAACTAGCAACACGCTCTCAACTAGCACTGTTCCTTCAACTAGTACTGATCCACCAAGCCACCAAATATTGTGTTGTGCATATAATTAATGCTAGTGGAACGGTTTTTATCACTGGTAGCTTAGATACCTATGCAAGGGTAAATCTGAGTGTTATTCTTTGCGTTGTGTACATTATGTTTGTTTAAACTTGTTCTTCTATACTTAGCAAATATATTGTTCAAGATTGAAATGCACTGTTGGATGCATATGAGTTTCTGCTTCAAGAACAAGCAATTTGCAGGTGTGGAATGCTTTGAAGTCTAACACAGATGAGTGCAAGCAACCAAATTATGAGATTGATTAAAGAAAATGAAATGCATAGAATCAGAGCGTGCTGATCTCGTCCCGTCCCGTATCGATCCCGTATGAAGGGGATGGGATAGGGATAAGTTTATCGATCTCGTCCGATCCCGTCCTGTATCGATCCCATATGAACGAGATGGGATAGGGATGGGTTTATCTCGTCCCATCCCATCCCGTTCCCACCCCTACTTCAACCCATTCTACTGATAAAAATAAAATTATGTTTTCTACAACGCCGCTTTAGATGCCGGTATTGGTTACTCTTAACCGGCGTTTGTGTTATGAAGCGTCGGCCGAGATAAAACCACGCCATCTTATCGCAAACAAAATTGTGTTTCTTTGAAATGCCGTAGTGGCTGTAAATAAGCGCCAGTCAAAAGCTTACACTATCGGTGCTTCAAACAAAAGCGCCGGTTAAGGGTAACCACTACCGGCGCTTCAAAACAACAGTGCTGGTTAAGGGTAAACAATACCGGCACGTTATTTAAGAAGCGCCAGTAATGATAAAAAACCCGCTAACCCATCCCGCTATAAAAATAAAATTTTGGTTTCGAAAACGCCGGTTTAGATGTACAAATCGCTGGTAAAGAGCTAACAAGACTGGCGTTTATTGTAGAAGCGTCGGGAAAGAGCGAAAAAAAACCCTCGAATTAATCCCGCTAATAAAAATAAATTTTTGTTTTGGAAACATCGTATCAGAGGTTGAAATCCTTCCTCTGCTCCTTCCTCTGCGCTCCCTCCTTCCTGATGCGCTCACGATTCCCTCCTTTTTGCTACGCTTGGGACTTCCCTCCTTCCTCCTTCCCTCTCCTTAGCGCTTCCAGTCCTTCGTGACTTCGCTCATTTCGTCTTCCCTCCTTCGCTCTCTGTCTCTCTATTGAAATCTCTCAAACACTGTGGTGGTGGTGGTACTCATTCAAGAACATTCGAATAGCAACAAAAGATAAGAAACTCAAGGTACAATCGAATCTCTATTTGATGATTTCCAAATATAGGGTTTTGGTTTTTGGTTTTTGATGAATCTTTCTTTTGTAATCGCTTTCGATTGGTTTTTGGTTTTTGGTACTAACTTCTGTACTTATTTAATTAATCATGGAAAAATGACCTATTTATAATCTCTCATTGTGCCTTTGAAGACAGAATCATGGAAAAATGGGTCTTCAAATATTCATACTAACTTCTGTACTTATAACCAAGTCACCCTTATTCGTTCTTATGGATGTAAAATTATAAGCAAGTAATCTTTGTTCTTTTATATTGATATTTATCTGTAGTTGTTGTTGTAAGTCTTGTTTTATTTTAACATCAATATTGAAAAACGGGCGTCTTACAAGTAGTAGTGTTTTTGTGGATGGGATGCTAACAAATAGTATTTGGGCTTATTCAGCTTTTATATGGCACTTATAGGTTTTCATTGTAGTTTTTTGATTTGAACTTTTTTTCAACTTATTTTACTGTTTATCTATATTGTGTTAACTTGTGGAGATCTCTAGTAAAAATTCGATTTTAAGGTAAACACGACTTATTTCTATGTGTAAACTAAGTTGAGATGGTTTTGGTTTTGGTTTTGGTTTTGGTTTTGGTTTTGGTTTTGGTTTTGGTGTTGTTATTACTTCTCAGGCTATGGAAAGCTTGTAATGCCACTCACAGACTGTCACTGAAATTCTCTTTATAGCGCTCCTGACAATTTTGTCATGGATGATGTGACAGAAGAGCTATGAGTTCTAGTAATGTAGGGTTATTGCCTTCTAAAATTTCTATTTTCATATGGAAAATAATTAGAAGGGCTTTACCCATTGATGGTGAATTTAGAAGAATTGGCTTCCAATTTCCGTCAAAATGTGAATGTTGTTTTCAATCTGGGGAGGAAACTATGAAACATCTTTTCTTGGAAAATGAGTTAGCAAGAAGGGTGTGGATACATTTTGATTTGGTCTTCGACATGCACATTGATAGACCGATTGAAGTCTACACCATGCTTAAGGCTTGGTTTAGGAAAGCGAAGAAATCTAGGTTATCAGGTACCCTCATCCATCTCACTCAACTTTTCATCCTATGGGAAATATGGATCCAGAGAAATAAAAAAATTTATGAAGGTAAGGAGGTTTCGACATCCTTTGTGATTTTTTAAGTTTATTATTGGATTAAATGTGTGGCAAAGTTTTTTATTCCTAAGATAAAGGAAACCAATGTGGCATTGCTCAGTAGGTTGGGTGTCACGCCCCGATTTTTTTGAACAACATAAATTAATAGATTGTCCAAAAACCAAGGCATGACAGGAACACTTAAAATGGTACAGTCATAAGGCAGAAACAACTAATAAGCTTTCTCAATATTCTTCCTCTAAAAATGAGGTCCACATCGAATAAATGAAAATCTCAATACTAAATTCCCAAATAAATATCTGACAAAACTGAGCATTTATATCCAAATCCTACATCTGATTACCTAGGAATAATAATAGAGATCTAAAAAACATAAAACGTGTCGACTCCTCTGCTATTGCCACGCAGCTACTATTCTCTGGGGCTACGCTCATTAAGAACGTACCCAAATTTGTAAAAAAATACAAAATCTGGGTCAGTATAATCATACTGGTGTGAGCAAACTTACAAATCAAACAATTTAAATATAAAAGGTAAAAATGCAAATTTCACCTTGAGGAAGACAGGTAATTCTCATTCGAGGTTCGAATGAGCTGTTAGTTTCTTCCCTTAAGGATAACCTAGTACAAACTAAAATAATCTCTACACAATTTAATGACATGCTCAATTAAATGGTTTTATTTAATTATTTGTTTTTGATTTCTAATTCTTGGCTTCTTTTCCACAATCGCACTCTCCTCCTGGGCCGAACACACTTTACCCAAGTGGGCCTCCCTTGCCTTCAAAACCACTCGGAGTGTACATGTTCCAAGTGGGGTGCCACATTGAGGAACATGTCATCTCACCCGAAGTTCAATCCATGGCATGCATTCTTCCTAAATCTACACGTACAACCGAACTCACATGGAACGGTGCTCCGATATGCAAGCAAGTCTGCATACCATAATTCTATCACACGTATACAAGCAAGTCTGTATACAAATAATTTCTTTTCTTTTCACATTTTTTCGGAGTTGTGGAAAAAAGCTAAAATGTCAATTAAGTATTAAATGTAGTTTACTATCACATCAAGTAAATAAACTAATTCGTAACAATCAATAAGAAATGATATTCCACTGTGTAAGAATTTCTGCACCAATATATATATATCACTCCAAAAATACACAGTCACACAAGTTCGTACCTCATTCATGGAACACAAAAAAGGTCATTCCATGACACAAGATTTACAATTCTAAGTTTCACGGCTCAAGCCATGCCCTTCTGCCTTCACCTTAAAAACAATAGAAATATCATTGAACCATAATTCAAAATTGTAGGTCAAAAATTCAAAAGTCGCCAACTGTATTTCGACACCCATTGTATATAACTCATATGTAATATACCACTCACATGCTTAGCAACTACTCCCATTTCAAATTCACCTATAACAGTCTGTCCAGTGTACATATTAAATTCTCCTGCAGATGTCAGTTGTGCCCCTTTTTGGCTACAGAAAACATCCAACATGTTAATAGCCCTCCATTTCTTGAAATTGCCAGACATTGATAAAAGGGAAGAAATTTCCACATCATTGAAAAACCTACTTGTTTGTGGAGGCCAAAATTAATTGGAGTTGATAGAATATAATAAGATGACAGTACCTTGACATCAAGGGATGATGTTGTATATGTCACCTCATTCTGAGGCAATGAGATATTCATCTCCCATGCTATCTGTTTACATATAGAGAGATTATAAAAAGTAGAATTCTGTGGTAAAAAGGTTTTTGAGAAGAGAACCTATGGGACCACCACAACTTTGAAAAAGCCTACACATCCTAATGTTTTCACTCTACAACTCTACTTGTGCACAAGGCACAGTTCTCATTGGTGAAGAATAGCACGATAAAATCCCAAAAAAAAACATGATAGCAACCCCCAACTTGGAACTCTACACAAGCAATGTCATCCCAATGTTTTTACTCTACTCATGTACGACAAATTTCATTGATAGAGTTTACGATGAAATCCCCACAAAGTAAGATAGCATTAGATTTCCTAAATCACATCTCATACAAAAATTTTCCAAGAGTTTTAATTTCTAAATCATATTCAGTTTGTCAAGATAATCATAGTAACATTAGAAAAACGTTGAAGGGGAATAGAGTTTTACTCACCAATATTTTTCTTTGCAAGGTTTCAAAGTTCTTCCAGTGCCTCCCACTTTTCAACGCAGGTTTTTTTTTTTTTTTTTTTGTTCTTTTGTGTGTGTGTGCAAAGAGAAGAAAAAACTAGGGTTTTATCTTTAAAGAAAAAATTTAGGGTTTCTTTGGCTAAACACACCCACCCTTTATCTCTTACCCACCACTAGCCTCAACCTAAGTTTGAAATTAAAAATCATAAACTATTATTACTTGTAATTATTATCAATTAATGATTACTACCAATAAATATTATTAACTTCTAAAATAATGCAAGTATATTGGTAAGTGAATTGGGCGGGTATTACATTGGGCATACAGGAAAAGAATGTAACACTATCCCCTCCTCGGGTGCTTTATAGGGCTTTCCTTCCAACAAGATGGAATGTACTTAAAGTTGATGGCTCTTGTATGGAGAATAATACTACTGGAGGTTTTGTGATTAGGAATGACGAAGGAAGTTATGTAGCAGCTAGACAGTGTATTTTTAGGGAAGGAACAAATAATTCTTCCGAGACCAGGGCTTTGCTTGAAGGTTTGAGATGTTGTATTGATCTGGGAGTCCGGAATTGAGTGATTCGAATGGATTCAATGTTGGTTAAACATTGCCTTCTACAAGAAGCCAGTATCCCCTGGTCTCTTAGTAATTGGTGGCGGGAGATTAGAGATATGAGTACGGCATTGACGTGGTACTGTATACACGTGTTCAAGGAGACAAATTCAGTGGCGGATTCGTTGGCTAGATTGGCGCAAGTGGAGCAAATGTCTAGAAACTATTCTTGGGAATCGTTGCCTAAAATAACAAAGTCTTTATGTATGCCTGATAAGAATAAGACGGCTTATTTAAGGCTCTCAGATGTTACACTATCATGGGTCTGGCGTGTAGACAGAGGTGCGATGCAAGTGTTATCTTGGACTGGAATGCGCTGGCGCTGTTTCTGGGCAGAGAAATGCAGTTTTGACTTGGGGTGAGGCGATTTCAGGATGGTGTGGAGCTGGCTGGATTGCGGCTGCAAGGGACGGAGAACAACTTGCACTCTGCTGCAAAACAGAGTGCGCTCTGCTGCAAATCAGAGTGCCCTCTGTTACAAAACAGAGTGCTCCCTATCTTCCTACTGCTGATGGTTGGGGGCTTCCTGCTGTTCGGACAATAGAAGGAGCACATAATAAGAACCTGGACAAAATGCTCTATCTCGCTGGACAGAGTTATCTAATTTTTTTTTTTGCAGAATTTGCTATTGTCCGGGCAGCGTATTGTTTGTGGCAATTCGCTGATGTCTTGGGGAGTCAGCAGACTATGCTAGAATATGGCTGGAATGGTGCTGTTTTTTTTTCGCAGGAATTGGATTGCCGGTGCAAAGTGGGTTTGTTGTTAATGGCAAGTTGCAAAGTGTTATTGCAAGTTGCTTCCTGCAGTTTGCTAGTTCACAATGGCGTTAATCTGATGCTAGTGAGACTTAGAGAATGGTTGACGCACTATGTTCTTTTAGTGCTAGCATGTTTTTAGCTATACAATATGAAGTTGAATGTGTATGAGTTACGAGAGTTTTTTTCGATTGATTTTAATGATGTATTTTCATTGGTTTCATTCTCGGGTAAAGTCGTCATGTACCCTTGAATGTGTAACAAAATTTTTTCCTAGTAATAAAGGTCTGGCATCCCATAGCTGCCCCTCCCCACTGGAGGTTTTTTTTTTTTTAAAAAAAAAAAAAAAAAAAAAGGTTGTTGTTGGCAGGTTGCAAGCTTGTTTATTATGCAAGTACAAGTTTTGCAAGATGTTTCAATGATCAAGTGGCAAGCTGAATTTGTGGTACAAGTAGTGAAAGTTGCATTTTTGTGCAAAGGTTTATTGGGCAGAGATTTTCGGATTCCGGTTTCAAGGCCATTTCATGCGGCCCTGGACTTCGTAAGATCTTTTAAGGACTAAAATTTGTTTTAGGCAGGATTTGTTTCAGTGTTCTTTTGGTTTCGTATGGGCTAGTCCTATTGGTTTTTTCTTATTCTGGTAAAGTCGTAATGTACCCCCCGAAATGAGTAAAATTTTTTATTTGATGTATCAAAGGTCTGGCATCTCATAGTTGCCCCTCTCCACTGGAGGTTTAATTAAAAAAAAAAAACCATCCAAATCAAAAGTCCAGATACAAGTATCACTACACTAATCACTACTCTGGATTCTGTCATCATAAAGTGCCCTCGCCAAATACCTCACTATCGAGCTCACCAATTAGAAATCTCCACTATGAACCTCATATACCGTAGGGCCAAATACTTGCTCCACTAACTCCTTCGACCTTATAAAAATCGTCAAAAGATTCAAGTTTTCTGCAAAAAAAACCTAAAATTCCCATTGCCAATGCGCCAAACACAATTGCTAACAAAAACCGAATTTTAACTTCATATTTTCTTTCATAATTGGAGAAACTCCATGTTTCTCCTCCTGGTAAATCAAGAGAACCCCGCCTTCCAGTATTTACCTCTCATAAATTAGCCCACAAAGAGTTGTTGGCATTAAGCAGATTCCACAAAGCTTTAATTTGAAAAGCTCTTGTGACAGTTACAAGACTTATAACCCCCAAACCTCCTTCCTCCAAAGAAAACAAATATTGTCCCAAGAAACCCATTTTTCTTCAACTTGCCTTCATCGTCCCCCCAGAAAAAATCCGTAAGCAATTTTTGAATTCTAGAGATGACTTTCTGAGGCACACACATAGCACTAAGTATATACTGGAATGGAGCTTGACACATGCCTGATCAGAACTAGTCTCCCACCTTGCGATAGCAACTTTGCCTTTCCAGCCAATAATTCTCTTCCGAATCTTACTCACAAGCTCATCAAAAAAGATAATTTTGCATCTTCCCTAAAAAATAGGGACACCCAAGTATTTCAAAGGGGACCCTCTAAATTGAATCCTGTGTAGGTAGCAACCACATGCTCAAATGGAGGCTTTTTCTTCCAACCATAAAAGACTTTTACCTGCATTAATCTTTCTGACCCGAGTCCCTGACATATTCTTTCAAGAATTTCATACAGCTTTGTGATCGAAGACTTCCTCCCCATTGAGAAAAACCAGTATATCATTTGCATACAAAGGTGCGTAATGGGTAAGGCAATGTCTGGGGATATATAAAAACAAATATCCCTATCTATATTAAAGGGTAGCCTTCAACCCTCTATTAAGAGGACCTCCGGTATATAATGAGAACCACAGATAGGAGAAAGCGGATCAGCTTGCCTCAACCCCCTAGAGGATTTAAAATACCCTTGTCATTCCCTATGCAATTAGAACGCGGAAAACCACAAATTAGCGAAAACAATTGGAAAAACGATACAGGACTACTATTCGAGAAGCCAAACCTCTTACGCACCGGCCAAGGAAGGGAAAGCCATGTCCAGGGAACAGTCATGAGGCCCTTTTTCCATGTGCAGTGCCTTCAGATCCACATTTCCACCTGTGACCTTTTTATTAATATCTCTCACAATCTCTTGAGCCAAACCAATAATTTCCAACAATAGATCTAACCCCTTATACAAAAGCACCCTGCTCCTGAGCCACCAACTCTTGCAATAGTAAAGATAGTCTATTGCAAAGTAATTTACTGAAAATTTTATATATGACGTTGCAGAAGACTAATAGGACAAAGTCAGAGAAAGAACCTGGCTATCCACCTTAAGAATCAAGGCAATAAAGTTCGCTGAAGAAAAGTCGACAGAAAAGCCTCACCCTCAAAGAACTTTTTTTAGAGGGGATGGACCTTTAATTAATTGAATAAAAACCTTATAAAATGTCCAGGGTACATGACCATCTTTACCCGAGTAAAAAGAAAACTATTGGACCAACATCAAAGATAAACCAAAATTCAAGGTCCTTTTTTCGTTTATTTTCTCGTAGCTCCACTCCAACTCTCGAGTGTTCTAAAACATGATATTATCAATCATTGTTATCTTTGGGCAATAGAGTTTACATGGCCTTGTCCTAACGACGCAATGCCCGGGGGGACACCATCCTAAACTTTTGTACTTCTCCTCTTATTTATCTCTGCTTCTGACGTAGCCCCTAATCAAATCACAGCTCACTGCCTGTGGACAAATTTGAGTCGACTTCATCACTATCAACACTAGCACTTTCGAGTGTATTGATATTCAATTTCTTCCGTTGAAGCCGCCTAGTTTTTTTGAATAATGATATAGCCTTGTTCAAATGTGTCTCCTATTATTTTATAATCGGAGAATTTTTTATAGGCGGTGTTTTTTAAAATTGCTCTGAGCCTCGACCAAAGTTTGAATATCATCATCAAAAGGCCTGCACTAGCAATCGCTGCATAGCGTCCCTAGCTCTGTGCAAGGATCCACAACTTGTTGTCCCTGCTTCGATAAGCTGCCTAATTATATCAAACTCGACATACGCACCTCTGTGCTTGCTGCTATAAGTTCCCTTGACTCTGTGCTAGGAGCTATCGCATCCACTGCTGTTCTAGGATCAACCGCAACCACTGTTGTGCAAGAAACAACCACCTTCACTGATGTTCTATGGTCTTCATCCACTGCTATGCTAGGAGCCAATACCTCCTCTGATCTAGGAGCCACATCCACTATTGGTGAACCTGCTGTTCTAAAAGCCAACAAGTCCCCTGTCTATAAATAACATGATCATGAAATGATCCCTTAGCACCAGGCGGTGCATCCCCTGCAGTCACCGCACCCATTATCAAAACTTCCGTACGATGTTTCGACCTCCTTCAATTCCGCTGGCAAGTAGTCCCTACATTAGACGGTGTCCCAATCCTAGTCGAAATCTTCCTCAGACTCAGCTTGCACTACAAAAAAAGCATTATTAGCTACGAAAAAATTGTCGCTATTTAAACGCATTGCGACGGCATAAAATCATCGCTAACGTTTCTGCTATGGTTTCGACCCATAAATTAAAATAACCGCCGCTAACTATTTTGTGATGGCTTAAAACTGTCGCTAATACGAGCATTAGCAACGGCACAGAGGCCATTGCTAATTTGTTAGCCACGGTACAAAAAGAAGATCAAAGAAGATCAGATCAAATAAAAAAAGATCAAAGAATATCAGATAAAAAAATATCAGATAAGATAAAGAAGATCAGATCAGATCAAAGAAGATCAAATCAGATCAAAGAAGATCAGATTAGATCAAGGAAGATCAAAGAAGATTAGATAAAAAAGATCAGATCAGATAAAAAAGATCAAAGAAGATCAGATAAAAAAAGATCAGATCAGATCAAAGAAGTTCAAAGAAGATCAAATCAGATAAAAGAAGATAAAAAAAATCATATCAAAGAAGATCAAATAAGTTCAAAGAAGATTAAAGAAGATCAGATCGGATCAAAGAATATCAAAGAACATCAGATCAAAGAATATCAGTTCATAGAAGATCAAACGGACCAAAGTCTACCATGAAATCGCAATCCTCCATGTCAACGGACCAATCAGTAGGGCAGTCATCCAACG
>QNQO01003691.1:0-49214 GCA_003290165.1 Berberis thunbergii | reverse complement strand
TGGATTTCGACAAAGTCTTCCTATCTATATAATGTAAAACAAACAATGAGTTTATTCGACCTAGTGCAAATTCAGAATACCCAGATCGAGAAATTGAAAGAAATGCATCGAATCAACAATAAAATTGCTTAAGTTTATACACCCTAGTGCAAATTAACCGAAAACCTTCACCAAATTTTCAGATTGGAAGCGGGAAATAATCATAAGAAAGTGAATTAGAATGAGATAATCGTACCTTTGAATAAGTTTAGGTGTGTGGGTCTGTCGGTGGGTTTCTTCTACTGCTCCTATTCTCTTCGTTGAGAAGCGATAAAACTAACGTGTTGAAAATGGTGTTTCTTGAGAGATATGTGAGAGATTAACGTGGAGAGATATGTGAGAGATAAAATTGATTACCTTATTGACGAGAGATTAGTGTGAGAGATTAAATTGAAGAGTTTGAAGTGAAGAGAGTTTCAAACTAACCTAAATTAAAGTGAGAGAAACTAACCTGAAGAGCTTTTTGTTGTGAGAGAATGCTTGAGCGAGAGAGTTGGTTGTTGAGTTTGTGATAGAGTTGGTTGATTTCTATGTGAGTATGGGCCATTGGATGGGTTATCCTAAAACAAATTCGAGCCTCTTTATCTCCCACTCCAAAGACCGTCCTGTTTTGTAAGATAGAAATAGGGTATTCCCCGTGCCGTTGGCACTATCGTACGGTGTTAACTATTTTCATCGCAGCTTATGTTTCTATCTTGCCTCTCAAGGCTTTAACTGTGTTGAAAAATCACTCGGCATGCCTCTGGGGATTTTAAGCTCAATATGCTAGTAGCTACTGGTATGTGGGCTAAAACTAAACCATAGTAATAATTAAAAAATAAAAAAGAATAAAAATCAACGTGTAATTAAACACCCTATGGAAATAAAACAAAATCTTCAAAATTCAAATATATAAATGAACCACTATAACATTGTTCCACATGCTAAATGTTTTAGTGGACAACAAAATATAAATTTTTTGCAAAATTTTGACAGTCTACTAATGATCAAGAAATACAGTACCTCCAGAATAGCACATGTTTGATGCCGCCAAGTACTATATTTTTTATCACATCTTTTATTATCTGTAGACTAAGCGCATATGATATTGGTTACAACACTTGAATTAAAATTTCAAAATATAATGAAAAATGTGTTAAAAAAAATCAAACATTAGAACTATGCATCAAAGTAATTTCAAACTTACACACACGTCCTATCGACTCCATGAGCTTTCTGAATCCTACTTCACGTCCACCAATTGTAGCTCAGTTGGTCGGACATTCACTCTCCTTGTGAGAGGTCGCGGGTTCGAGATTCACCAGTTAGGATTTGTGAGTTTTCGCTCGATTATTAGGAGCACATTTGCTCCGCCGTTGATAAGCCTTCGGGTATTGAATGCAGCTGCTTAGATGGACTAGATCGGAGAGAAGCGAAAGCGAGTCTTCATGCAAGGTGGAGGCAATGGACCGGAGCGAAAGCAAGTCTCTATGCGAGATGGAGAGGCGACGAACATTAAGTAGCAACAATATTGTAGCCTTCGGGTCTGGTTTGGTTAACCTTATTGGGTCAGTCATGTAGCCTTCGGGCATGGATTAATAAATAAATAAAAAGGGTTTTAAAAAAAAAGATAAGAAAAAATATAAAATAAAAACCCAATCAATATAATCTAAAAGAGTTGTTTCTATATACATCTACGGTTATATATAACACTATCACTGAGCAATGAGAAAATATCACAGATATCTACAACATTTTATTAGATACAATATCAACAATATAAATAAGCTTTGGTTACAATAATGTTGTAGACTTAAACAATTACCTTATTTATCATTTTTCAGTGACGTCCACCATTATACTTTTGTTTTTTCACCATTTTTTTGAACTCATTGACTTGAAGATCCCAGTTTTACACCATGATTAAGACGATCAACATAAATGTTTGTCAAAACCATAAAATTGAATTTATTATTGCAAAACATAAATGATATTATAATAAAAAAAATTGGTGAAATAATGTTTGTCAAAACCAGTACCATCAGAAAATCCTACAAAAAACTTCTAGATAACCAATGTTGGTCATAGAAATAATTTACATCAGAAATAATTTATGTTGCTAGTGTTTATATCAGAGGTTTGTAGTCCCCATGAAGTATTTGACATTTTGTGGCATTGTGCATACCTTAAAGTTTTGTTAGATTCAGAATGACTATCAAAACCCATTCTATAAACCAATAAACCAACACATCAATAACCAAAAAACTAATAAACCAACACATCAGTAATTGGATTTCGACAAAGTCTTCCTATCTATACAATGTAAAGCAAACAATGAGGATGGTTTATGGGGTGCCTTAGTATGCAAAATTCAGAATACCCAGATCGAGAAATTGGGAGAAATGCATTGAATCAACACTAAAATGGCATAAGTTTATACAAATTTTCAGATTGGAAGTGGGAAATGATCATAAGAAAGCGAATTAGAATGATAAAATATTGAATGAGCAAGGGGATCAATGTCGTACCCTTGAATAAGTTTAGGTGGGTGGGTTGTCGGTGAGTTTCTTCTGTTGCTCCTCTTTTCTTCGAAATTCGAAAGTTGGTAACCGATTTATTAACCAAAAGAAACCTTTGATCAACCAAAAGAAACATACTCTCACTAACATAATTAGCATATATATGAACTATGCATATAAGACAAAAAATTTGAACAATTAAGACAGAGAATATGAACTATCCATATAATCTCATTTAGCATATAATTTTTAGAGTGTGAAATAGCATAGCATATAATCTCTGCAAGTTAATTTTTAGAGTGTGAAATAGCAAAGCAATTTCCAATTGCGAGAAACCCATTTAATGAAAGCATGATGTATGTAACCATGGCTTTGTTGTATATGAAACCAATTTTCATTCATGTAACTTACTCCATTATCTAGTTTTTCTAAATTAACTTCATCAAAAGAAACCTTCCATCAAATGAAACTTTCAATCAATGAAATCACTCACTAAAAGATATGAGTTTTATTGTATTAGGCTACTAATTTTGAAACAAATCTTACCACCAATAGATCAACTCCGTGAGCTTCAAGACCAAGGATGACACTATCAGGGTTCTACACAAAATTCATAATATTACAATTCAAGCATTTTGAAACAATGTTAAATTTTCTTCAATGAGCAAAATTTGGAAGTACTTCTAAAATTCAGGTACTTGTGGTTAAAATTTTTGCATGGACTGAATTGACGGGAAGCGTGGTAGGGATGACATCCGAGGCCAAGTATTCACATTAAAGAAATAATCAACTATTAAATGAGATAAATAAAACAATTAAATGAGACAAACAATTATTATGTCCTATTTGGGAAGGAGATGATACAACCATAGCATTTAAGAAATTCTTTAGGATTGTCTATTTATAGGTAGAAAACAAAATAGTCATCCAAAAATTTCAAAACTTTGCTTTTTTAAGAACCTTGGTATTCATAAGTAGAGGGTTTACTCAAAGATTTGATAGCAGCAAACTAAGTAGTTGGTCTAACAATTTTTATCTAGAACTGGTATCTAAATCCACTCTTGATTCCATCCCTGCTTATCAAATGCAAACCCGCCTTATCCCTGTTAAAACCCTTGATTAGACAAACTCACATAAAACTTTTATAGGAGAAGCACTAAACTAACTATACGTTTAGTTGATTGGGGGGGGGGGGGGGGTGCACTTACCATCACATTAGGGGTTTAGGAATTCACAAAACCAAGCCTCTTAACATGCATAGCTTATTTAGCTAAACTAATTTGGATTATCTTGCATGTTTGCAAGAAAAAAAGGCAACTACTAAATACACGTATAGATAATTGGGTTAAAACAAAATGTTCAGTATTTAAGAGGCTACATAATTCTAAGTGAACAATTTCAGTATTTAAGTCCATTAAGAGGCTACATAATACCAGGCAACTACTCAAAATGTTCAATCCATTAATAACTATTTCAGTCCATTAATAACTCATTATTCTAAGTAGGGGTGGGCAATGTCGGTTCGGTTCGGTTTTGAGCCCCAAACCGATTTCATTCGGTTTGCCCAAAACCCAAACCGAAACCAAATTTTGTATTTGTAAACCGATGAATTCGGTTGAACCAAATTTAGGATCGGTTCGGTTCGGTTCGATTGGGCCGAAATTTTAGGCTCAAGCATTTGAAAGACTTTTATTAAAACATGTCCAATTTTTTTACAAACCCAATTTTTTTATAGACGCAATTCTTAGCCCAAAATTGAAAACTTTGAGAGAAGGGCGTGATTTAGTGCAACAAGGTGTATTGCAGTGCATTTGTTGCACTAATCAAATATTGACACCTACTTGTTATTTAGTTATTTATATATATCTAATTAATCGGTCGGTTCGGTTTTAAATCGGCTGGTTCAAAATCATAAACCGATTTCGAACCGTTTATAATCGGTTCGGTTCGGTTTAAATTATTTTCTTTCTACTCATATTTCGGTTTATCGAACCGAATTTGAAAACCGGTTCGGTCGGTTAACCGAATTTAAATCGATTTTTGCCCACTCCTAATTCTAAGTGAACTATTTCAGTATTTAAGAGGCTACATACAAGGTTCAGTCCCAGACTCATAATCAACTCAAACACGTTTTTTTAATCTGATTAATTAACAATGAATAGAGATAACAACTTTCCAAGGAACAACGAAGCAAAACAAAGATACCTGAAATTCCCAAGAGAGCAAAGAACTCAGCCCCCAGCTTGCTGTCACAAAACATACCCAACATCAAGCAGAGTCACGCCAAATAGAATCACGCCACTCTGTTTAGAGAGCTGTCAAATACCTGCAATAAACTGATTAAATTCCTTGCCCTCAACAAAAAGCTTCTTAAACCTGCAGATTAAACACCATCAACTCTTGCATATATGGTCTTGCTCAGACCCATTGCCAAACAAAACATTATTCCAAAATCAATCAAAACCACCCAAGAAACAAACCTCGCCACAGCTGCACGTTAATCCACCATGTGTATTGCCAGCAACCTTGATAAACACAATGGCCAAAATCATTAAGGAAACCACCTATCAGATTTCAGCAAATACGCAATATTAACACACATTGTCTCTATAAACAAAATCAAGTTCTTAATGCCAAATGAGACAACAAATAACTATTTCAACATATAACAATTCCAAATGAGAAACAAAAATCAAGTTCTTCAACATATAAGACAACTTTTAGCAAGTATTTTAAACCCACCGTCTCTATAAACAAACATCAAGTTCTTAATTCGGATTGAAGCTTCCGAATAAATTAAAGAGGCAACTTTAACACATTGATAACTTGAAAAACAATATATATACAAAAATTTGAAGAATTCAATAATAGAAAGGGATCCTTTGAACCTCTGTTCTAAAGGACAATCAGGAAGGGATTAACAAAAAGAAACCACTGCTAACATCTAAAATCTCTTATAGTTTTCCCGCTAACACTACTACTGCCCCTATTACAGATTGGGCATTCTCTAAATTTTCACTTTCAAATCCAGGGAAGGCAAAAAAAGTATTTACCATTCTATTATAATCATTAAAGGGTGAAGCTTATACAATAATCATTTTAATGTACTTACCATTCTATTATACAAATATAACAATCACGAAGCGAGGTTTGATCAAACACATTCAATCAATTGATGCTTATTATTTTGATTTACCTTTCCGAACATTCAAACAAATCACAGCAAAACGATAAACCCAAACGGTGAAAACAAAATCTCATGTTCCACATCAACCAATCATCAAAGTAGACAATACCCATATAGGAAATACTCATATCTTTGGAAATACCCAAAAATCATCAAAGAGGGATTCGAACATACCTTGAGCATAGACGAATTTCAATATGAAGTTTAGAGAATTCAAAATTTCACCTTGAAGTGTAATTCAATGGCAACATCATCATCCCTATCTGGGGAAATCAAGCATGAAATCGCCTCAAACATGGCTTTCTCATAGGAAGTCCCTTGTTGCTGCTAAAAAAATCAAATGAATTGAAACAAAAAAAAAACAAGAAAAAAACAAATCTCCCTTACCAGTTGAGCCTTTGCGGAGGCGAGAAGACCTTGAGCTTTGCTATGATTACTGGAAGAGACGAAATGAGCAGCTAAAACAATTGCAAGAACACAGAGCTCATCATGGTCTAAAGCTTTGAGTATCACCAACCGTTCCCTTCTGTACGTCAAGAACTTGAAGCAAACCAAATTCATTCAATAACAAAATCAATCAACTAATCAAGAAGAGAATAGAGAGAAAAAAAGTCGAGTTCCCTGTTCATAGAGAGGAAAGAAGTTGACAGAGGATTGAGATAATTCTTTTTTTTGGTAAGTTTCCTTGAGCTTTGCTATGACAGAAAATTGAGAGAAACTAACTTGTTGAGAGAGAGTCCATTTTAGTGTATTAGTGTTTGTGAGAAAATAACCTATTGAGAGAGAGATGTTGTGAGAACCTAATCGTGTTTTAGTGTTTGAGTGGTTGTGAAAGACAATTGAGTTTGGAAATCGTGAGTTTGTTTAGTTGCTTTCTACGGGCCATTGGATGGGTTCTCCCAAAAAGAAATCGAGCCGTCTTTTATCTCCCACCCCAAACACCGTTCTGTTTTGTAAGATAAATAATATAATAATTAGCATTTTGCTCGTGTCGTTGAACATACACTTTTTTCACTGTTAATTATCATGCACTTGACACCCTCACCCAACCATTGCTCTCAACCAGTTATATATATATATATAGAGAGAGAGTCTAACTCGGTTGAAATTAAAATCAATTGAATGTTTCAAGGTCATTGTTTGAGTATTCATTAAAATGTCTAATTATATCTTTGAGAATATTATACTTAGGCGTGACAATACTAAAAATACTTACATATTTTAATAATAAAATACATATATTGAAAATTTTAAGTGTTTATATCGTTCATTGGTTTTGTCATAAAAATATTAAAAATTGCATTTCAACAATATCAAGTTTACCAAAATCACACAACTATGTAGATAGTTATCATAATTTTCATTTTAAAATAAAAAAACACAATACTTTCTCTCTCCGCTAAATGTGCATTTCACTAACTTTTTCACAATTTTTTTTTATATATTTTCTTTGCACTTTTACATGGTTTTTATGTACAAACGTGTCATCATAGGAAATGAATGCCCTCAACACATTTTCCAACTTTCAATTATAGTCATATTTTATTTCAAATCCTTACTTTGTCCCAGTCAACAATGAACATTAAAACACCACCCTGAATTGTAATATACCAAGGTATTCCCCGTGCCATTGGCACTATTGTCCGATGTTAAATATTTTCGTCGCGACTTATCTTTCGCAATGTCTCTCAGGGCTTTTAGTGTGTTGAAAAATCTCCTGGTATGCCACTGAGGATTTTAGCTCAATATGCTATGGTGCGTGAGTTTAAACTAAATCATAATTAAAACATGGATTAAAAAATTTACCTATCCCTTCAACATGTAATAAAAAAAAATCTATGTAAATGAAACAAAGTGAGAAAATGAACATTTTTTGCTACTTGAGATTATTGGCACAATCATTCAACTTCTCATATTTTTGAGAAATTTTTTACAATCACCATTGTTTCTTAACATTTAATGAAACACAACCACAAAATCTGTCTAACCAGATGAAAATAATGTGTTTGAAACACGTAACTTATATATTTGAAATAAGAAAAATTTGTAGAGATCATTAGGTTAGAGGCATGGGAAAAGAAAAAAGAGTCGTGCAAGATGTGCAATACATATAAAGTTGTGTGGTAAACATATATGAACTGTTCCACAGAAGGAATTAATTGATACACTTGTCCTCCATATGAAACTTAAATAAATAAGAATAATTGAGGAAGTAATTTAGCATGAGCCCATTTATTCAAATAATAATTAGATGTTACCATAAAATTTTTTATCTAATAAATATATATTGTCATTAAAGATACATGTCACTAATCATACCCCAAGGTTGCGGTACATGTACTATTACCACTAATCATATTTTTAATATTTATTGTGACATTCATTTTTTTAATATCCATTGTGGCGTTATCTCAACCACAAATATTTGGTGTTTCTGTAACGGTAGCTTAAACTAAATTAATCACAATTTTTGTGAAATTTTGACAGTCTACCTTGTCATACCTCGTGAATTTGAATATGTAATTCATCAAATAAATAAATATATAGAATGAACCACTATAGCATTATTCCACGTGCTAAATGTTTGAGTAGGATAAATAAAATAATAAATATACTTACCTGTCTAATCACCACCATCAACATTTGAAGAAAAATAAATATCAATATGTTGGTATGGGAATCGAACTCATGCACTCTTACGGGGATTGACTGAAGGTAAGACAAAAATGCTAACTTTAAGTCTCAACCATTAGATCTTCATGTTTGGATAAATTTCAGCCGTCTTTTATCTCCCAAATAGTGAAAACACCCTTTTGATTTGTAAGATGGATATAATATAGTAGTGCATTTCCCATGTTGTTGGCACGATAGAATGTGTGTCATGGCAATAGGTCAAATTCAGTTAAAATTTTAAACAATTACAAAAAAAAACACATTTTAAAACTGCCAACGGCGCAAAGTGCATTAATATTAAAAAAAAAATTTTGAATGTGTGTCATGGCTATGTGTCTTAATATTGAAATACAATGCAAAGTGCATTAGATTACAATTTTATTTTAAATGCACATAGCATGAAATGAATATTTAAAACTTTAAGCGTTTATATTAATGATTGGGTTTAAAAGTTTAAGTGTTTGTATTAGTGATTGGTTTCATTGATAAGATTTTCAAAAATGCATTTCAACCATACCAATTACCAGGTTTACTAAAATTTGACAACTAAGTAGACAATTATGGCGTTTTTCATTTAAAAAAAGTTTTATCTCAACCACATATGCATTCCACAAACTTTTTTACATTTTTGTTCATTTCATTTGCATTCTACTTGCAACTTACTTACAAACACGTCGTTGTTGATAAGGAATCTCCACCATCAACATCTTCTACAACTTTCAACCCTAACCGTCTTTTATATCCTACCCCAAACACCATTCTATTTTGTAAGATAGATTATGGTATTCTCTGTGTCGTTGGTACGATAAAAGTTTAACACAATAAATATAGTTTATTCTACTTTAAATATCAAGATAAATAAATCGCCGCCGTTTGTGATTTGACACGATATGATTTTCTTGGGTAAACCTCACGACATGCCAACCCTTCATCACCATGAATACACTCACTTTGTCCAAGAAATCAATTGGAAAACATAAAAGTTACAATACAAAGACACTTATTTCACAATATAAAATGTATTTAATAGTTGCCTAACAAATTTGAAATTGCAGTCAGTGGTAAATACTAAAAAACAAACAACTAAAAAATTTATGTGTACAAATCAAAATAGATTTAGTAAAAAACAAAAAACTTAAAATTGGAAAATGAGGAATTGAAAGTGGGAGAGATGAAAGAGTATAAGTGAGGGTTAAGATAAATTGAAAGAGTGTAAGAGATATTGAAGTAAGAGAAATTGTCTAGGGTCGTTAAATCTGTATCTCCCACTTAAAACATCACTCTGATTTGTAATATAGATATTAAAATATTCGTTTCGTTGACATTCCACATACACTTTTTATGCTAATTATCATGCACTTCATACCCTCATAATCATTGCCCTTAATCAGTTTTATAAAAAAAAAAAAAAACCTTAAAGGCTAGTTTAAGGTAAAAATACTAATTTTTTAGAGTCCAACTCGGTTAAAATTAGAATCGATTGAATGTTCATTGTTTTTGTTTGAATATTCATTAAAATGTCTGTACATTTTCTTTGAAAAATATTATACTTAGGCATTACTTACTTGTTTTAATAATACAATATTTTGAAATTTTAAGTGTTTGTATTGATCATTGGTTTTGTTAGAAAGATGTTCAAAATTGCATTCAACAATATCAAGTTTACCAAAATCCGACAACTAGACAGATAGTTTTGATAATTTTTATTTTGAAAAAAAAACGCAATACTTTCTCTCTCCGCTAGATGTACATTCTACCAATTTGTTTTCATTTTTTTTGCCCATTCGAACATAAATTTCAGCCAAACACCCTCCCCACCCCTTCATATGATCCGTTAGATCTTTATGTTTGGGTAAATCTCAACCATCTTTTATCTCCAACCTGAAACATCATTCTGATTGGTTATATAGATTATATGGCTAATGATTTTTGAAAATATATCATATTAGAAATTTAAGAATATTTCATATCTTAAATACTCTCTTATAATATGCAAAAATGAAGAAAATCACATTTTGGCTTATATATATTTTCTTTTGGCATGATATTAAATTCAAATTACATTTTCAATATTGAACCCACATTGATTTTTCTATAGATGAGAATCAATTTATTGCAGCTTTGGAAAATGCAAGTTTGAAGACATTATTAGTTTTGTTTAATCATTTTATGAGTTTAACCTTTTGGCAATTCAACATTTTTTATAAACAAATTAATGTTCTTTATGGAATTGAAATACATGTATCAATTCATTTGATATATCAAATTTGTTTGAAATTGTTTGTTAAAACTCTAATATTTATGACACAAACACCTAGTTAACTAACATGACTTGTATGGGCAAATGGGCAACCCTGATGCTAAAATGTCAACATTGAGTTTTGGCCAACCCAAGATTTGGATTCGGTTAGAAATGGCAGATTGAAACAATGGGTTGGTCGTAAGCAATGCTTTCAACTCGCCTATTCTGCCCACTTATAGCCCTACTACTGACTAGACCTAGAGACCACTCTAATGGATCAAAGCAGGTTCAGAGCTCTTTTAGGGTTATTTTGAACTAGACATCCATTAGTTTATATTAGGGTTGTTTTTAGGACTAATCGAAAACAGGTATTCCGATTTTCATTTCAAAAAATTTTGAAATTTAAATTGGTTTTTAGGGGCTAGATTACTGTATATATAAATTTTTTACTATATTTCAGTTTGCATGTAAAAATTTTGATTCAATTTATCTAATTACAATAACACTTCAACAATAGGAGAAAGTTTGACACATTGACTAGACAAAGTTTAGCAAACCTGTTAAATCAATCACATTGACTAGACAAAGTTTAATGATGGACCAAAATACCCCAACTATAATGCACATGCAAGGCATGTGCTTGTTGACGGATCCATGACCAAAAGTATACCATTGGGAAGCACAACCAATTTTAATTTATTTTGTGAGGCAAAGTTTTTTAGCCAAACTATTGGGAGGCTAAGTACAAATTGTCCATTACTTTTTTGACTTTTCCTTTTTGACAACAAATTTATTTATTTATTTATTTTCATGTTACAAGGTCTTAAAATTTTGCAACTCACTTTCGATGTGCTTAGCTTGCCGCACGCATGTCATGCTCACTCAACGAGATTAACCTCATTTGAAAGTTTTTAGTGCAATCTATTTGTTTTAATTCTTGAAATTTTACACATAATTGAGATGTTATTGTAACGTGATTCCTAAGCTAATTTCAGGTAACTAGGACTAAATATATAACTTTATCGTTACCCGAACACTAAATTTTACTTCAAGTTATCCTAACAATCAATTAGTACGCTTTGCAAATTTATTATAATGGTCCATGCTTAGAGACAAAAGTTGTTCAAACTTAACTTACTCCATCCCATTGTTACAAAAAGAGTCCTAGGGGAGGATCCTAAAACTTGTGTAAAGGCCTGAATGAAAATCGGTCAAAGCTTCAAGATGGTTGAAGTCCAAGAAGGTGGACCAAGACAAGTGGCAAATGAAGTCTAGCTGAAATAGCTTATGGATGGGCAAAATTCAAATGAAGTGTCAAAAACTATTTGGAGGAATAAATGTAACACCTTATGGCCAGGCTGTGAGGCTGACAAACTACCTTGTGTAGGCAGATAGAGACTGACATGCTATCTTGAGTGGGCGGGCAAAGGCTCGAAGCTACCTAGGTGTTATAGTCCCACAATGCCTAGTGAGGTAAGGGAATGAGCTACTTATATCCGAGTTTGTATCCCCTTGGTATGACGCATTTTAAAGTCGCGAGCTAGTTCAGCCCAAAATGAACATTATCATACTATGTCAATTGGATTGTTATAATAAATGTGCGGGTACATGAGAATGAATATTCCTTCATGAGACATACCCATGTGTTTAATGAAGATGTCCATGTCAAGTACAAGGATATATGACAAAAAAAAAGCTTCTGTTCGAAAAAGTTGTTTGAGATTAGCAAAGTGGACTTCACCTTTGACATGTCGCTATCAACAAATAACTGTTATTTAAAGGTAAAGCTACGTTCTGAATCTATCCGTTATGAAATGCAGAATCTGAGAGACAAAATGAAAAGTTAAAGTACTTCCGAGCAGGCCTAAGGGGTATGTCTAATTTCTCATCTTTCAAAGGGATATGTCAAATTTTGAATTAGCGTTAGGGGGGTATGTTTAAAAGTCCCAAAAATAAGTAATTATTATAAAAGGATTGAATGGTACCTGATGATACACCAAAACGGTCTCAACTCTGCCCCGTACACGTGTCATGATGTCTCGAGATATATTAAACTCTAGCGTCAACCCAACACTGATCCGGACCAAGCGGTTCTAAGCCCGCCCAATGCAGTCCTCCAGATAGACTCGAATTTTCACAGTCTACTAAGCCCACGTGTCTCACAACTATCCTTAATACCCGTAAGCCCTGCTAAGGCAAATATCTCAAGGATCAGCTTCGACGGGCATTTACAACAACTATTTGCTTTCAACTGGTAAACAGATTCTAGAGTATGTATCACATATGGAGACTTCTACCTATAGACTACTCTCGTAATGAGAACTATCTCCCGCGTATCTAGGAGCACATGGCTAACAAAGAAACTTCTTTCCACAGCACAACTCTTAATTAGAGAAAGATCCCCATGAATATTTTCTTCCCTAAACTATGCCATCGATGACCTGGTTGAACCAAGACTTCTGCACTATAAATAAGACATGAGGTTGGTAAGCTAAGGTACGCTACAAATTTCCTATTTACAGCGTTATACCTTCCTCAGATCCCTGTCAGACTTTAGCATCAGAGTGCCATCGACCACCACAACGGTGGTTCGTGGCTCACGTGTGTTCCTTGTGAACGTCAGCAGGTTAAGGTCAAAGTAGGGAGCGAACATTGACTGCATCAGTACTGATGATACATAAAAACGGTCACACCCCTGAGTCATACATGTGTCATGATAATCTCGAGGAACTACAGCCTCAAGCGTCAGCCCAACACCGATCCGGCCCTAGCGGTTCTAAGCTTGCCCAACCGCGGTCCACCAGGAAGACCCGAACTCTCACAGCATGCTAGGTCCATATGTCTCACAACTATTCTCAATACCCGTACGCCCTCTTCAGGAAAGTATCTAGAGAATTAGCTTCGGACGGGCAACTACAGCTGCTATCTGCTTCTAACTAGGAAGCAATACCAGATTATCTTCCACACATGGAAACTTCTTTCTCGAATTGCTTTTGGATTAGGAACTATCCCCCGCGTATCTAGGAGCATGAAGCTAACATGAAACTTCCCTCCTACAACACAACTCTTAATTATGGAGGGATTTCCATGAAGATCTCATTCCTAAACTACGCCTATGATGGCTTGGTAAACCAGAACTCCTTGCACTGTAAATAAGACATGAGGTTGGTAAAAATGTACGCTACAAATTCCCTGTTATAGCATTACAGCTTCCTCAAAGCCCCGTCTGACTTTAGCATCGGAGTGCCCATCGACCACCCTATGGTGGTCTGTGGCTCACGTGCGTTACTTGTGCAGATTAGCAGGTCAGCGGGACTAGGTCAAAGCAGGGAGCAAAAAAATACTGCATTAGTTTGGCGCCATCCATGAGGATGACATAGTTCATAACTTACACTAATCGTCGTCTCCTATCAAAACACAAAGAGATGGTGACTACTGGGTCACGCAACAACGGAGAACCAAGGACACGTCCAATGCCCAGGCTGTCCCTATATCGATTCATTCAACAGTTCCTATCGTGCATGGGCAACCAACTCACGCTCCACGCCAATGACAGTAACCATGGGCCCCAGATCGAAATGTTGGCATCCCAGATACAGCAAATCGCCAAGGAGACCAGGAGCAACACAGACCTCCCCTCCAAAAAATGATAGGGATCAAGCGCAGGAGAGCCAAGCCCTCGCTAGTTCTCATTGGACTAAGGGAGGTTGCACGGCGTTAACGCCGTGCTGACTGCCAGGACAGAGAGGCTCAACCTTAGGAATCCCCTCCGTAGAGGGCGCATGATTCAGGGTACTATATCACCTCTCGTCCCACAATTTGTGGACTAGATAATGACGAGGCCCTTCTGAGGAAGTTCACTCCCTCGAAGCTCGACTCCTACGACGGGACCACCGATCCTTTCGATCATTTGTGCCATTACAGCTCGTAATGGCCTCAAAGAAGGATCTGAATCCGTCATGTGTAGAACCTTTCCCACCAGTCTAAAAGGCCCATGTGCTGACTTGTTCCACAGCCTTCCATCAAAGTCAATCGACTCCTTCAAAACACCGGCGGAGGAATTCCTACACGTTTCATCGAAAGCTAGCGTTTCAAAAAAGGCCTGCACTACATACTTTATCTAAGACAGAGATCCGGCGAGACGCTCCGAGAGTAGTCACCCGCTATAACAACGATCTTACCCTCATCGACGGGTGCATGACGATACAGCCGTGACGACTTCACTGCTGGCCTTAGATAGGGAAAGCTTTTCGAGGACCTCACCTTGGAGCCACCTCCGAACATGGCGGAGCTCCTCAAGAGCGTCCAGAGACACATCATCCTGGAGGAATCAGGACCGGTAAAAGGGATATCGAAGGTGACACAAAACCTTCCTTTCTAGGGACAAGAAGGAAGGAAAAGTCACGAGGACGAGGAACAGAGCAAAAGAAGTGCAGAGACAATATGCAGAACCCTGGTCGGCCCAGGCCGAAATATCATCCAACACGTTGGATCCAGAGCAGTGACACCCTCAAGTGCTAGCCTGTCAGACATATTTAACTCCATGAAAACAAGGAAGAAATGAAGTGCCTCCCAAAGACACGCGGAGACCCCTCCAAGCGTGACAACGACAATACTGCGCGTATTAGAAGCAGGGCTGCCACAACACCAACAACTACAAGAGTCTGAGGTATGAATTGAGTACTGGATCCGCAAAGGCAAACTGAAAAAGTTCCTGAATCTGAGAACCAACAGAACAAACAAAGGACAGCGAGAGTCAGTTAAAGAAATGTAGAAGGTGACTCCAGGGATAATCTAGGTCCTTCATGGAGTCGGGCTGAATGAAGATCAGTCATACAGGTCCGCAAGCAGACACTACTGAATATGCAAACACAATCCACGAGTGATGACAAACACATCTGCCACTCACGGTTTCAGAACCCCATTCCCACTTTGACTTTCACTGAGAATGACCTCGATGGAGTCCGAGCGCCGCACAACGACGCCTTGGTCATCTTTGTTTCCATCGCAAAGTGGGAAATAAAAAGAGCTTTGGTTGACACAGGAAGTTCACTTAACGTTCTGTCTGCAACATGTTCACAACATGACTTCAGAGGAAAACCTGACGTCTTTAGAACATTTGTTGATCAAATTCAGTGGGAGAAAGGTGCTTCCTCATTGGAAAGATAAGGTTGGCTACGGTAGCAGGAGAGTCGCAGCTTAGGAAAGTCTATTTCGACTTCATGGGGTAGCCGTCATCCTACAATCTCATCCGGGAAACCTTGGCTCCACCAGATGGAAGCCGTGTCTCTACCCTTTCACCAGCATTTAAGTAACTGCAACCACTCCGAAGGAACAGTATTGGAAAACAATCTAGCGACATGAGGCTGCCACTGCGCCGCCACAAAACAGATTAGAGTGCTCCCAGATTCAGCTACATCATGCAAGAACAGCCTGACCCATGCAAAGCCAAAAGACGTAGATTACATCACTTTCAAGCGGTACATAGAACACAAGCTTTCCGCCAACGATGTAAAAAAGGCCATGGCAAGCTGGAACACATCCCCTGATTTTTTCCTTCGTGCGGAGATCCACCCCTTCACAAGGTTTACTCTTCAATAACTATGCAACGCCCTCGACATATCCGCCGATATATCCACGAGAGCAACCCAAATCCACTTCAAGGCCATCATCAATTTCTCTCTGTCAAGAGTTAATTGCTTTAAGTTGTTTGTTTCCCTTTCCATAGTCAATACTAAGTTTGAGTTCTTAAAGGACTTATTGATTTTCAATCATTTAATAAAGAAAAATATGAAAATCAAACTCTATGATAATGGAAAGATGTAACAACAAACACCTTGAGGCAAATACAAAATGCTATATATGCAAACCTCCTAAAGCAGATACAAAAGGCTACATATTGCGAATGCCTTGACGCGATACAAAGATGAGCACTATAAACGTCTGAATATAGTGCAAACTAAATAAAATACTTGCTTAGACAATTCTACTATGGACAACGTCCGTTGAAGACTTTGCAAACCCCGATGCGAGCATCTGCAAGTGACAACAAAGGTAAGAGAATGGAGATGCTCGAGTACTGTCCCAAGATAAGATGAAGTGGCAGAAGGGTTTGAAGATTGAGCAGTTAGATTGCTCATTCAAATCACCCACCCGAAAGGTTTGTATTACAACATTGTAGGACCTCAACAACGAGTTGTTGATTCCTCAAAAGACATCCATCCCCCCTTCTAACTTTCTCAATGGGTTAGAAGCAGGCAGATGAGGGATGGCCACAAACAGCCACGCAGCCACATGCTATCAAGAAGCCATTTTCCTATATGCGATGGCAGGTGTGACTGAGAACTACACATTCCGGAGACATCGCACGTCGACTACACTTCGATTAGCCAATGGTTTAGCAGTGGATACGAGCACACGAAGGCGAAAGTGGTTACGGTGTAACCAAGGCATTCCCTTGATAGGAAATCCGACTACTTACTCCGAAATAGTGAGAAAGAAATTAGAGACCTCAGCGATCAAATACGTGCCCACCCATATCGGGTACACGCATAATAACAACTATCTCTAATGTCTGATCGGCGAAAATGTCAGAACATGTCGAAGACTCTAAAGATTAATGATTAAACTTCAGCCTTTGGAAAACCCAAAACACTTCTTTAGGCAGAACATTACAGAAGATAAGTTCTAGGAAAGATAGTGCCTACAACGATTGAAAGACCATTATATAAACATGATGGTTTCACCCAAGCGGGCACTCAAACATTAATTGCCAAGCATCGAATACGTACGGGAAACTGGAAAGACGACGATTCCCAAGGAAACTTGCAGACCACATCAATCAATAATGGCGATGCACGTAACCCCATCAATGAGAGGGAGGGGGAGTAACTGATACTTGACTATCACGCAGCCTACGCGCACACGTGTTACCGCGCATCTATGTCGTACATCGCAACGCACCATGCGGAAACCCTAGCCCTCTCCATGGGCCGTGGGCTTAGCTTATTATTCAAACAACACTCTGTCACATGCTTGGCATGAGCACTAGAGATCCTAGTCAACCCTAGCATACGGATTATATGTACGGATCACCAGCTGATTTAAGGTAATTTTATCCACTCCATGCAACGTGTGGAGGGATTAGGTTGCACGCCCCCTAGCAGTCGGAGCCTTTATTCAAACCAAGTAAGCTTAGTTAGCCAAGATTGATGATGATGGCTTCTAGTTCATCCCGACACACCTAGTCCATTTAGCATGGGCATTGACGGCTTAGGAAGTGGGAATCTAATCAGCGCCATCATGCCTGGTGAAGACGACTCACCATGGATCATTGCCCCCTTCGCGGTCAATGATCGCCGAACCTAATCAAGTAAGCCTAGTTAGTGATGACTAGCAACGAAAGCTTTTGATCAAAACCTGGACTTGTAGCCCCCACTGCGAGGGTGTAGATAGTCTAGAAGGTGGGAGCCTAGTCAGTCCCGAACTGATTCCGATAGCTCACCACGGGACCACTGATTTTCAGCATGGCCGCCAAATCACCAAACCAAGATTTGTAGCCGCGCCTGTGAGGGAATAGATAGTCTAGGAGTGAACCCAGTTGCCACGACCTGATTCAGACAGGTTCCACGGAACCACTGCTTTTCAGCGTGGCTACCTAACATTCCTAAAGTTTGGAGCTTGGTGCACCTCAGTGTAGATATTTGGATGGTGGAGCCTAGTCATTCCCGAACTGATTTCGATGGCTTGCTCACAGGACCACGCTTTTCAGCCCTGGTTGCGAACCCTTCAAATCTTAGCCCCCATCATGCGAGAGGTGTATATGGTTGAAAGGTGGGAGCCTAGTCATCCTGAACTGATTTTGACGGTTGCCATGGACACCGATTTTCAGCCCGGTCGCCCAATATTTTTACTCCCCAAAATCTGTAGTTCCGCTCTGCTCGTCACATAAATGATTCGAAAGGTGGGAGCCTAGTCAGTCTCGAACTGATTTCGACTGCTCGTCACGAGACCACCACTTTTTAGCCTGGTCGCCAAACTATAATCTAGCTGAGTCAGCGTCTTCACGCTCAAACAGACTGACATTATAATGTTAAGTGAAGGGCACTTGCGCTGATACAAAGATCATACGGCCAGTGCACAAATAAAAGCTACTTATGATGCCAACCCGAGCTTACGACGCCTGATTTGGCATGAACGCTCTAACACGCACGCTCGACCATCACAACTTGCTCACAACAACATCTACAGTCGACCAGTCAGACAAGCAAGGTAACTCTCAAGAAGCTTACCTTGGGGACAGGGCACAACTCAGATGACTCAACCCCAGCTAAACTATTCGTAACATGCCTACTACCGGACATGACTACACCACGATGACCCCGAGTTATTCATAACACAAAGTGGTCAAGCTGTCTACCGCAGACAGATCAGTCAACTTCTATTGATTCAACCAGCCTATGCCAAAGCAAAACGACAAGGAAAAACAAAAAACATACAATAAAGACAACAAGTATGGAACATGATAAAACTGTTTTCACTAATGATCAAAGGCAAAAGGAGTACAAGCACATAAAGTTCACTCTTTATCAGGAGAGGATATAGAAATGGAAGAGTTAAGCCTATTGGAAGAAGGAGCAGAAGTTGCGTCCACACACATCGCGACCTTGACATCCGGGCTCAAACTGTCTTCCTCGCTCGATGACGTCGAGGTAACAAACAATCCACATACGAAATCTTCTTATAACGGCTGAGATCCCACTCTGGATGCTCCTCATTCATCAGCGCCAATAGCTCCAGCCGTCCATGTACAACCCAACGAAACTCACATTTGCTTTGTTCCTGGAGAAGCTCTTCCTCCCGCCCTTTGCATCAATGAGTTCACGCTCCAGCAGCTCCAATTTGCCAGTCAACGCGTCGATTTAAAACTGCTCTATGGCAGACTGCTTTTCACGGCACTAAGTTCATGCTGCCCCAATTCAAACTTGTCCTCGACCTTTTTCATTTCTCGAGCATAGAACTCCACATCGGATTCCAAATGTTGCTTCTCAGTAGCCTCCAGTTGGCTTATTAAAAACACTCTTTTCAGCGAAAGACAATAGTTCAGACTCGCCTTAGCCACAGCTTCCTGCGCAACCTCGACTTCTTCACGGATACATTCACTCATCCTAAGTCCGTCCCTTTGGACACCTGCCTCTGTCAGATCAACGCTCAAGGTCTTTTTAAATGAGCCTTCTGAGCCTCAGCGACCACGGTTGACTGATCCAATCGTTCTCTTCGCCTGCTTCTTAGCCGCTCAATTCATGGAGCGCATCAATAATACATCTTGCATATGCGAGAAGACACGCTCCAAGGTGTATACTCTCTCACGAGCCGCCTCTACTTCATCCAAGTAATGACTGCGTGGTCAAATGAGACATATCCATCATAAGGTACTCAAGCCCTTATCCATACACTCTTCCAACGAATCCTCCTCGGGTTTTGAAGCGTGAATCCATCAGCTAGCTCTGAGCTTGCTTATATGTTTCCTCGAGGCATACTCTATGTCCACCTCTTGGTGCCAGATCGGTGAACTCACTTCACCAAATCCTTTGCAAATAGGCTTATCCAGGCGCCCGGATGAAGTTTTCCATGATTAGGAACTATGCCGGCGCCGTCCTTCACGGTCGCCACCTACCTCAAGCTCTCCTCCATGGCCTTTTCTTTGTCAACAATAACAACCCCTTTTTTTGCGAGACGGCTTAATGGGATTCAAAGGGAGAAACGGCAGCGAAGTATCCAAAGGACCCCCAACACCTCTAACTGGGGCTAGAGCGAGACGGTGAGCAATGCAGACTGCAAGAGACACGACCGATACCACAACACTATCAGGCAAAGAAACTATGGGGCGATCATATTCTACCACCTCAGGAAAATCTTCACAAAAGCCTTCTGCCGGAGCAACCTCACGCTAATCAGCACCAGCGGAAGCATCCATTGCAATCCGCACAAGACAGTTCATTCAGAGCCTCGACCTGCGTGTGACAAAGGTTCGACCTATCTACAACTCCTGCCAATCGTAGGTAATTCTTTTCCAAGCCAGAAATATCAGTTTTCACCTCACCGAAGCAGGTCGTGCTGAAAATGAACCGGTTCTCACGCGGGACTTCTTTCTCACGAAGGAGGCAAGAGTCTCAGACGACTCCTCCACATCAGACATAACAAAAGCTTTGAACCCAGTAGCCTTCCTCTTATTAAAGGATCCTCATCTTCCAACTTAATGCGCGACTCTCGATACAGAATGGGGGCGATGTGCCAGTTGTCCCACAACCCACTACGGATGAAGTTGAAAACCCTTATGACATCAACCACATTTTCTTCTTCTTCTTTTGCCCCTATAAGGTAAAAGGAGTAGTGGAAAACCTTTCTGCAGAAAAACGTAAGCGATGGTTAAACAACCCACTATCAAGGACATCAAAGTCACAAAAAAAAAGATGAACTTACTAAGCGGCCTGAACCGTCGCTCACAGCGACGACCATTGCATTGAAAGTACTTTGAATCCGCAGGGCCAAGAACAATACTTCTGCAGAACTTGAAATCATCAGGTATCTTGAACAAACCAATTCGGCGACTTCATCTTACAAACAACATTACTCTTTAGCCGAGGAGAGGTCAACAATTGAATCACTCGCGGAGTCACATTAACGCCGACCTCCATAGCACTGTCATGAGGATGATCCTAATCACTGGGCCCCAACGGAGCCGAAGTAATCATAAGAGTCCAAGAATCCCAGATCACATCCAAACCGGAAAACACACTCAGTTTGAAGCATCCCCGGTGCAAACATATAAAACTAGCCGGGGTGATATGACGTCAGGTCGCCCGTCAGCAGATAAAATGTAAGGTCCTCAGGACCCAAAATTCGTACGAATTTCGGCGATACCAAGTTCGGACAACAACTTCTTGAAAAACTTCAGGCCCTCAGCAAGACAGCGTCATCAAAAAGGTTTTCGTGAGCCATGAGGAGATGAAACAATCTTTTCTAATCAAAGTTGTAGCTTCGAAAGCAAGGAAAATAGAAGAATCAGACTCTACACAGCGGATGATCTAAATAGAGGTGGCTTCCTGCCTTTTTTGCGCTGAACCAAACACACGTTCAATAAATGCAGCGCGTGCTCAAGCAACGATTCAGACTCAATCATCATGAGCGGCACATCCCTTAAAAGATGACTTAGCGAATCGATGTGACGACCTTAGTAGGAACAAACACCCCTCATCATTAGTCACCACTAATATTCCGGATTTCTTGGGAACTACTTGAGTTGGACTAACCCACTTGCTATCGGAGATGGGATAAATGATTTCTGCATCTCAACAATTTTAAGACTTCCTTTTCACCACCTCTTTCATAGTAGGGTTAATCATCTTTGAGGGTCTCTACGGGGATTAGCTCTTTCCTCTAAGTGAATCCTATGGGATCATATTAAGGGGCTAATACCTTTGCTGTCAGCTATAATCCAACCTAATGCAGATTGTGCTCACGTAACATAATTAATCAATTCTTCTTCTTGTGAGCTATCAAGCGCAGAAGAAATAATAACAGGAAAGGTATCACCTGGTCCGAGAAATGCATGTTTAAGTCCCTCAGGCAGTGGAGCTAGGTCAACTTTCGGAGTTTCCACGGTGGATGGTTGTGGTTTCTGTCTTTCCTTTGGCAACTCCTAAAAGCATGGTTTTCCATTTCGAATGCATTTTCAAAGCATGGTTTTTTTTTTTTAAATTCACCAAGAGTTCAGATTTTGAATGCATTTCATAAAGATTTTGAACAATTACCGTAATCATCTAACTAGGTATTCAATGGAGAATAGTATAACACAAAAAAATGACTCGGTTTAATTGTAAAATACGTTTTAAAGCTCAAAATATTTTTGAAAATTGCACAAAATATCTAATAACCACCATCACCCCCAAACCTAAACCAAACATTGGTCCTCAATGTATAAAATAATAATCATGACAAATGAAGGAAAAATAAGAGGAGGGTTAGAGTGATATTACCATGGTGAAGCTTTACCAATTTCAAATAGACAATGTCCCCACAGTCACCAAAATATAAGAAATCATACCGACGGAGAAAAGAACACATGGGATGAGGGCTCCGAGGACTCCAGTAGCAACACCTAAAATAACCTGAACACTACAAGAAACATAAAAGCAAAACCTAACTAAAAAATAAAATAAAAACCTAAACTAAAAAAATAAAATAAAAACCTAAACTAAAGATAGGGTGGAGAACATCAAATCAAGTAGACAGGGAACCAGAGAGATATCCTCTGGCACCTCCATGGTACTTGAGTAACAATGAATAGGTGTTCATCAGGGAAGTCATCACGGATGGGTGGGCCATTGGCAAAGTCATTGAACTCCAGACGAGACAAGTGATCCGCCACAACATTCTCGACCCCCTTCTTATCCTTTATAGTTAGATCAAATTCCTGCAGAAGTAAAATCCACCTAATCAATCTTGCCTTAGCATCCTATTTAGAAAGAAGGAACTTAAGAGCCACATGGTCAGTAAAAACAGTGATAGGTGTACCAATCAAATAAGCACAAAATTTGTCTAAAGCAAAAACTACAGCTAGCAGCTCTTTTTCAGTTGTTGAATAATTTCATTTGAGCATTATTAAGTGTTCGACTAGCAAAGTAAACAAGAAAGGGCTACCCTTCCCTTCGTTGTCCCAAGGTTGCCCCCACAACATAGTTGCTTGCATCACACATTATCTCAAACGGTAACTTCCAATCCGGTGGCTGCTATGATGGGGGAGAGGGTGAGCCTATTAATGAGTGTTCGGAAGGCGTCCTCACACTCTTGTGTCCATTGAAACACGATGTCTTTGACCAGGAGCTACTTAATGGTCTAGAGATGGTAGAAAAATTTTGTATGAACCTCCTATAAAAACCCGCGTGCCCTAGAAATGATCTCACATCCTTGACACTTTTAGGTGTAGGTAATTTAGAAATTAATTCAATTTTAGCTTATTCAACCTCGATTCCTTTATCAGAAACTATGTGTCCTAGAACTATTCCACTAGAAAACGCATGAAATGACATTTTTCCCAATTAAGCACCATACCATCTCTTCACATCTACTTAGAAGCAGCCTTCAAGTGAAATAAACACGAATAAAAGGAACACAAAAACAGTCAAATCAATCCATGAATACTTCATATATTTTTCAACCATGTCACTAAAAATACTCATCATGCATCTCTGAAAAGTAGCCGGTGCATTAACACAAACCAAATGGCATACGCTGAAAAGCATAAGTACCAAAAGGACATGTGAAAGTAGTCTTATCCTGATCCTCTAATGCAATCTCAATCTGATAATATCCTGAATACCCATCTAGAAAGCAATAAAAAGAATGACCGGCTACTCGCTCTAAGATTTGGTTTATGAATGGAAGTGAAGAAGTGATCCTTGCGGGTGGCAGAATTAAGTTTCCTATAGATCATGCACACGCGCCACCCTGTCACTACCTTAGTAGTACAACACCCCTAATCATTAGTCACCACTGTTATTCAGATTTCTTGGGAACTACTTGAGTTGGACTAACCACTTGCTATCAGAGATGGGATAATGATGCCTACATCTAACAATTTTAAGACTTACTTTTTCACCATCTCTTTCATAGTAGGGTTAAGTCGTTTTTTAGGGTCTTCTACGGGGGTTTAGCTCCTTCTTAAGTGAATCTATGGGAACACATTAAGGGCTAATACCTTTAGTGTCAGCTATAGTCCAACCTAATGAGCAGATTTGTGCTCACGTAACATATTAATCAATCTTCTTCTTGTGAGCTATAAGTACGGAAGAAATAGTAACAGGAAAGGTATCACCTGGTCGAGGAATGCATGATTAACTCCCTAAAGCAGTGGAGCTAGGTCAACTTACGAGTTCCACGGTGGATGGTTGTGGTTCCTGTATTTCCTTTGGCAACTTCCTCAAACATGGTTTCCATTGTCATCCTTCTTTATCTTTAACCCTGAACAACAGAACTCCTCAGAATCAGAAATAGAAAGGAGGTACTCTAAGGTTTTCAGAGTTTGCGCTCAGGAGCGCCTCCTCTGATATCAGTGTGTCTATCATGTAGGTATGATGACACTCATCATCAATCACATGGGTTGCTTGCTAATATTGAATATGTTGACCTCCAGAGTCATGTTCCCAAAGACAACTTCATTAGACCGTTCCTGCAATTGTTAAAGAGCGTTAGCTGTGGCAAGAAAAAGGTCTACCTAAATAATCGGAAATGTAGACTCCATATTTACTGCAGAATGAGTATCTAAAATAAGAAAGTCAACAGGAATAAAACTTATCAATCTGTGACAATACATTCTCGACTATTCCTCTTGGCTTTCTAACCAATCTATCGGCCAATTGTAGTACCACGGATGTGGGTTTAATTTCTCCTAGACCAAGTCACAAGTAATAGAATATGGCATTAGATTTTACACTTGCTCCTAAATCCAACAAGGCTTGCCGAACTCATGAGTCTCAATCTGGCAGGTGACTGTAGGACACCCTGGATTTTGTACTTGGGTGGTGTCCTCTGCTCAATCACCGCACTTACCTGTTCTGTCAAGAAAGCAGTCTTCTTGACATGATGTTTCCTCTTGATAGTGCATAGATCCTTGATGACCCTCACATAAGTTGGTACATGTTTAATCACATGCAACAAAGGTAGTTAATTTTAACCCTGTCTCACCGTGCATTTCCGATTTCTTTCCATTAGGTCGTAGTGCTTGAGAAAAAGGAATTGGAACTGAAATGTTCCTATTGGGCTCATCCTCATGGATGCTCTCCTTTGCACTTGGGGAGGTGCCTATAGTCGTGGACGAGCTTGATCATCTAAAATCTACTACTCCGAGTAGTGATGGCATTAATCTCTTGACATTTTGAGGGTTTGAAGTAGAGGTTTGTGCCATAAGTTGGCCCTTCAGATTGTTTAGGCTGTGATAGAAATTGTCCTCACTCTTGTACTGTTAATGAACATGTCAGCTGGTTATTAGGCTTTTGATCTCCTTGTTCTCTTCTACCAACTGTGTCAATGCAACCTCAATTTTTGATTAGTTTTACCTTGTGCCTCTATAAATGCATGTAATGTGTCTGATAAGGAACTTCTGTTAGATTGCGCATTGTATGGAGGTGTAGGGTATGACCTAGGTGGTTGTGCCTGTGAGTGTGTACACTACACCAAAAACCCCCATTAGCAACGGTTCTATACCGTGGGCGTAAGCCATTGCCACGGCTAAGAGCCGTAGACTACAGGGCGTCGCGAAATCCTTTTGTAACGGCTATAAACGTTGCTAAAATTGTAGCAACGGTTTTATATTCAGGACGGTTGATACTTTAGCCACGGTTCTAAACCGTTGCTAAAAGTTTAGCAACGGTTTTAAGGCCGTGGCAAGTATTAGCAAGGTTTTAAAACCGTGGCCAGACTTGCCACGGCTTAAAACCGTTGCTAAACTTTTAGCCTCGGTTTTAAGCCGTGAATAGTATTATTATTATTATTATTATTATTATTATTATTATTATTATTATTATTATTTTGCTATCAAATGACTTTTGATTACATTTTATGGATAAGTATAATTCATACTAAATAAGGGTGACAATTAATTAGGTTCATAGTGATTAAATATGAATTAAGGTTATTTTGGGTGCAAATAAGATGGAACATGTAAAAAAATTGTTACCAACATAGTAAAGATATGCTATTAAACAATATCATTGACAAAAGTGCTAACATATCCAAACTCAACTTTAAACCAGATACCACTAGATTAAACAATATATCACTTGAAATAAGTACATACTTTTAGGCAAGTCTCGTACTTATACTCATGTCAAGTTGTCGAAGACATACTGGCATACATACATAATAACACATACTTTAGCAAGTGCTTAATTCATAGTGCGCAAACGTAGCAAGCGCTGTTCCACCCATTATTATTTGACTTTTCAAGCTCCAAGATTTGCAGTTTCAGTGTGACATTTTTAGTTGTAATTCTTTCTCATGGTCCATGGCCTGCACACATGAAGGGTACTGCATATATCAATTGTTTCAAGAAGTTTTGCCAAGTCTGATAGGATCTTTGACACATACTTGTTCGCTAACTCTTACACTGCTTAAACATGCAACATGAAGTACTAGTTAAATTTCCGAAAATTTACACAAAGAAGAAGATTTATGGTGAAGTTTATGTTCCTCACCTCTTTCTCAATTTCTTCAAAGATGCTGCAAGTATTCAAAAACACATTGATGATCCCAACATGATGTTATAATCAGTAGAACATCAGCAGACTGTGTAATGAATTGAGTCTAAGTGGCATAATGCATACTGGTGCTTAGTAGGTTCTTGAGGCTTGGGTTCAATCAGCAAAGTCCCTGAAATAACGTTTAAGATTGTCAGATAGTCAAGGGAAATGTTAAATAGAAGTTTGTATCAAAGTAACCATCTAAACATAAATCTGAAGCAACCAACAAAAATGACGTGTACCACGACTTTCCATTTTTTGTTATATTTCTGTAGGAAAGTAAATGTACAATTGCATTCTAAAAAGAATAAATTCAATGGAGTAATGGGGATGAAAATAAAATGACAGAAAAGTCAATGTTCCATCCCATGGAATGGAGATATACCTTAAGAGTCATGTGTGGGTGTATGTGCTAAGAAAGTCACCAACTCAAACAAAAGATTACCATTGAATCCAAACTTTTTCTTATAGGCCACAACAGCTTGAAGAAAACTTGCCTTCAAAAGAAAAAAATAAATTTTAACATTTAGTTAATAAGCATTTACAAGGTCAATTTGGCATATGTCTCACATGTAAGAATATACAAGGGAGGACTAACACAGATAAGTAGGACATACACAGTATTCTAGTACAAAACTAAAAGGATGAGATCAAAAGCTGTGAAATATGCTAACAACAACCTAGGAAATAATTTGAAAAATGTTTTGATATGATTTCCAACCACTAAATTTGATTATAACACAAACCAATACCCGTCCAACCATTTTTCTAAAACCATCTGTAGCTGCTAAAAAGTAGTAATAGCTACTTGTTGTTCATCATTTTTTGGCTTGAAAATGCAGTTTCAACATATAGCCAAGCTTTACAGCTAACCACTCAAATGTATTTTTCGAGTTTACATTAATCTTATCCAAATAAAACCAAAGACTGTAAACTGTATTCAAAATAATTTTTTTTGTTAAAAAAAAAAAAACAGCAAGAAAGGAAAATGTAGATTATACCAAATGGTCCAGCTCTCTTTTCATGTCTGTATTCAAGAGAGTTTGGTAACCTTCCCGACCACCCCAAATACGTAGTTTTCTCCTCCAAGGTAATGTGTGACCTATAGAGATTAAACATAATAGCACGGTGTATGCTAAAGTTTCAAGTCAGCTACACATGTTATATAATACAAGAGTTACCTCCATAGCTTTCTTGACTTGAGCTGCAGCATATGCATATACACTTACTTCAGAGCTGCAAAACACATTTCCCATAAGAGAAAAATATAATATATATATATATTAAAAAAACATAAAAGGATTCACAAAACCGTTACCTAGTAGCAGCTCCATGCATGTAATATTTATCGGCATTAACTATGTAAACAACTCGCCAGATAAGATAGATTTGTAACCAGCAGAGAAAACCAGAGAAAAGTTGATATCTACTATTTAGACAGAATTAAAGTATTCACATGCAAAATTTAAAGGATAATTAGTATAGGTCATCCTGGTGATATACCTGCTGGAGCTCTTTGGATTTTTGAATCAATTTATGAAGAGAATGTGTCAGACAGTCCATATCGATGTCTAGACACTGAGGTTAAATGTCAGAGATGTTTCTTCTAGTCAGGAGGTTAAACTCATACAGATTTACTAACACACTGGTCCGGAGAAATTTGGGGTTTGACCTGCTTCACATGTTTCATGCTCTAAAACAACACTTACATGTGGGGGTTTCTTACCAGGAAACAGGAATGCATCTCTGCCTAGAACGCAGATCTGTTAGATGTTTATACAATCTTCTCGAGTGTGGTAGTGTTTTCGATTATTTTAATCCATGTGTCAAGTTGCAGTATGGTAACATCTCAAGATCACTAATAAGGTGTTTTTGTCATTAGGATGTCAAATACACGTACCATGTCCTTGTAGGATGATAAGAGATTGCTTCGGTAAAGCTCCTGAAATGAAGCAATTAAACAATGTAAGACACCAAAATATGAAGAAAAAAATTTATAAAGCAATTTCCATACACAAGCTCACATGCATTTTATTCTAGATTTGGGATGTTTGATGACTGCAACAGTCTGAGCTGTGATGAGACTAAAAAGCTTGAAATGAAGCATCCATGTTTTTCCAGAATGACAAGTATAGATTTCAAGAGATATAGACAGATAATTGAGTTAAATTATTGCAAGAACCGACACAAAATACCTAAAAGCACGAAGCATCACCATAAATATTATGAAAATCCGAGGAAAATGACCAAAGACAACAAACAACATGTTATAACTGCCTAATTTGAATAATAACAAACCTGAAACACAAAAAATGGCTCCATGCAGTGCTCTCAGCCATAGAACACGCAGCACACGCGCGTTTCTGCGACCCGAGTGTACCCCGGATTGCCCAAAACAAATGCTCCAACCAACGCTGCGACAGACAGCAAGCGTCCCAGCAGCAGCAAAACCAGCATCAGCAGCAACTCAGCGTAGCAGCAGCAGCAGCAACTCGCAACAGCATCAGCAACGCAGCAGCAACATCAGCAACAGCAACGCAGCGCAGAACAGCATCAGCAACTCGCAACAGCATCAGCAACGCAGCGCAGCAGCAACTCGCAACAGCAACAACAACGCAGCAGCAACATCAGCAACGCAACGCAGCAGCAACATCAGCAACGCAGCAGCCTCTGCGCCTGCGCCTTGCACCTTCTAGCCATCGCTGCCCTGTTTCTGAACAGAAACAGAGCAAAACAACTCTGTCCCAAGCCAAGACAGCACCTTGCCAGGACTCTTTGCCATTATGCTCCACTTGCAAAACACAATTCGACCTGCAGAATTCAATATTTTCTCAAATTATAAAAAATATACAACATTTTCCTAATAATTGTATTTATATAAGCAACTCAGAATTGCTTTTTTCTTGGGTTTTGACAATCCTAAATTGGAGAGGAAGGGTTGGAACTGCAACAATTGTGAGAGGTCAGGTAAGAATACCTCTATTCAATCCAGCTGTTAAAAAGATTATCACTGCCTTGGAATCTCAATATATTTTAAATCTATAGGATCACAGATTCACAGTTAAACTACAACTTGTCAAGCTTGGAATCTCAATATATTTTCAATCTATAGGATCACAGTTAAACTACAATTTGTCAAGCTTACCATGTACCAACTTTGAAACAATTATAAATAAAATATGCATAGAAAATGCATCCGTATGCAAAATGGATTAGTTTATGATGCACCCAACAGATATAAGGTGCATAAGAATATCATACCAAATTGTCACTAGAGCAAAATGGCCTTCCCTTATCATAAATTCAGAAAACTTTAAAAAATAAACTGTAAAGGAAACCTAAAGGAACCTGAAACTCAATTTTACAAGCTTAAAGTCTAGGCTTGTTCCCTTCAAGTTTGGTTTCTGACTTGGTTAGAACAATATATAGAACTTGGCAAAAAAATATCAGATTAGCCAAGACTAACATCAAGTTGCATATAGCAACTCATTTAGTACTTTTAATATGAGAAACAAAGTGACTGTGTTTTACATTTTTTTATATATATTGATACTTACTATATTTGTCTCTACGGAATCTGTATCTACTTTTAGCCCTTTGATTTTGTTCACTCCATCTGTAAAAGAAAAGGAAAAAACACATTTTTCCAGTTGCAAAAACATAAGTGATGCTGAAATTGGAGGATATGTAAAGGAAATTTACATTCCATAGCAAAAGCGATACCTGAAAATGGAACTTATGATAAGAACTGGCACTATGTAACTGATGAAACAGAAAATACATGCTTCCTGATGATGTTAAGGCAGAATGGGTGGGCGATGGGACTTTGATCTGGAGGAGTCGAGCAGGCTCCTTATCAGACAAGGGTCCTTGAGAACTTGACTTGGTTCTACTAGTTTCTTCACTACTAATATCTGGGTTTAAGAAGAAGTCAATGGTCTTGCGGAGTGTCGCATTAGGCAAAAGATCATCTGTGAGTACATTTGTCGCTCCACAAGTGCACATTAGATCTTTTGAGACAATGTAGTTCCTGATACCTGGTTACAATTTTAAAAATGAAAATGAGTTCAGAATCCTCTTTCAAACAAATTTAGAATCCAAAATATATAATATGAAACGACAATTGCACAAAGGACGGGAAAAGTAAATTAACACCAAAGAAAATATGAGAGGACCTATAATAGGAATAATCCACGTGAAAAATAGTGACAAAAGAATAATGTAGAGAAGTAGCTTCTAAACTAACAACTTACCGGGTACTTTGCATCTCCGACAAATGTAGTCTGGTGGAGGTTTCTTTGGCTCCAAAATGGTGCACCAATCTTAAAAACCAAAATTAAATCTCATATTAGAATTCAACAGATGACAAGCTGAAAGGCGTAAAAATGAAATACAAACAAGTACACTTCGGTAAAAAAATGCAGTGGACAACATTTTATTGATTGTCTGAATAACACCACTCTGCCGCAATATCAAAGAGAAAATAAAGTTAATCAAATGCATGAGCACAAGCAAGTCAATGAACACAAGTGTTGCATAAAACTGGAGAAAACTTCTACTCGTGTAATGTGTTACGCATCGTGTCCTTTTGTTGGATTTTCAATTCTTTGTCATTGTATGGTAGCCTAGATCAACCTATCTTGTTTCCTATTTTTCGTTTCTTGATGAGTTAATTTTATTGATTAGAATAAAAGCACCCTAGGCTTCATTTTTTATAATGTTTGGTATAAAAAGCACCCCGATTTTATTGATTAAAATAAAAACACCCCAATTTTAATGTTTGGTATCATTTGCAAAATTTGGTTATTGTATTCATTTAGCAAACCTCTCACTTTAGCACCCCAATGCACTATTTCAACTTTCAATGTCACCACCGCTAACTAACATATATTTACAACTACCACTTCAACTCTACGACTACACCACCGCTAGCGCCATGCATAAACCATCACCACCGCTAGCGCCATGCCACAACCAACAACACCACAACCACCATAGCATAACCAACATTGACACCTTCACAACCACCCCACCACTGCTACAACCACCGTATCATAATCATCACAATCACCAACACCATGTACATAACCAAATATTAGTCGAAAGTTGCATTGGTTTTGTTAATTACTATCGATCAACCATAAAGAAATGCATCATAAACTATTGCAATTGTGTTAATTTGCAAAATACATTATTATACAACGCACCAAACAAAGCCCTACTACATATTTATACTGCAAATTTTTCTTTTACTGATCGACAATCACCAAAAGTGTATGCATTTATACCCATCAAATTCAAGTGTCTAATTTAATGTTTTTATGTTGGTTCTGCTCCATAGCCGCAAAGACCAACAACTTGCATATCATCATTACTCATCAGAAAAATTGTAAACTCTGCACAGAAGCGATATAGAGATGAATCCCAACTGACTAATCAAAGAACTTCCACAAATCAAGCAAGGGTTCACAAAAGGGAAATCATTGTTTTTAATCAGAAAAATATAGGAGAGGCAGGCAATACATGTGAGAAACTCCCACTGTGAAGAAGAATAAATAGTGCATAATGATTGGACTTACGTATTCATATGAAAAGGCATGATGATTAAACTACCCCAATTAGTCCCAAACACCATAAGATGGCCTTAATCTCCCGATATATTTGAGATATATCTTTGTAAGAGTCAAAATGAGCAAAAAAATGTATGCTTAAAGCAAGAAGCAAAGCAATGACAATTGCTTCACTTTGGCCAAAACGAAAAACAAAAAAAACCAAAACCAAAACCAAAACAAAAACAAAACAAAAAATGCCTTGAATACCTTGGTAAGATTGTAAGAATTAGTACACCCCTGGCATGCCATTCCTTCCTAATAGTACCCAAAGCATCATAGAGGACAGCCTCTCCCACACCATGCCCTTTAGAAGACAAACCTATTACTCCACTTTAGCCAATGATGGAAAGCAATCGAGCAAAGGGATACCAAACCCACTAACCAGCTTCGACCAAACCTTAGTAACAACACAACATTCAAAGGATAGATGTCAAATTGATTACACATGGGAAAAGCGCAAAACACAGCGACTGGGGATCAAAAACCCTCTCTTGGAAAGGTTGTCAATTGTACGAATTTTACCATGTGTAATACACCAAAGCAAGAAATAGACTTTTTTTTTTTTTTTTCAAAATATGGAACCTGTGAATATGATTCTGGAGCCCCTATAGAGAAATCCTAATTCTCAAGACAATAATTCTCCCTAGCCAAAAATTTAACAACCAAAAAAAAAATCTCAAAGTTATGGCCCTTACTTGTAATAACTAATAAAAGAGAGGAGGTACGCCTTCTTTTTAGACATAGATTTCAGTACACTTCATTGAAGAATCAACTAAGAAATTAAAAAAGCTACTTACAGGAAGCATCACATAGACAAGAAGATAAGGGGTCCCAGTGAAATCATTTGCATTTTCCCCAGGCTGAATATCCTGCATGAGTTGTACCGATATACATTGGAAAATCAAATACCATAAAGGACTTTAGTTTGTAAAGCAACAGTTAACCAAATAAACACTCTTTAATCAGGAAGGGTATACCTCATTCTTATCGGAAAATCAAAGTTTGAATCTTGCACACTTGAGCTATTTGAATATGAAATAATCCGAGTTTCAATGGAAATTGATCTATTTGAATGAAAATTATTCTACATTTGAATTCAAAGAGATAAACTAATACTATTAGATCGAAGTAGCCATAGCAAAGAAAAGAAATAGTATAAGATGGAAGGAATACCTGGCGAGAAGAGAGAAACTCAATTTTAACAAACAAATGGTGAGCGAAAGATCAAAACAACAACTGGATTTGTTATGAACACGAACAAATCAACACCTTCTTCTACTAGATTTGCAATAATCAAGTTCAAATCAGTGAAAATTACTGAAAAATGATAAATCAGAACAGAAACAGAACCAAAAATGATGAATCAATTAGAAGCTCGAATTCTCCCTCTCTCTTTCCTTCTCCTTCTCTCTTTCCCTCTCCTTGAAATTTTAGGGTTAGATGCAAAGGGTTGAAAAGGGGGAGATGCAGCGGGAACGCGCGGGAAGAAAATTTTTTTCGCAAAATTTCACCCGCCTGAAATCGACCTAATTCTCCACACCTTCACGTGCAACGCACGTGCACGTTTGCAACGGTTTTAAGCCGTGGGTCACTATAGCCACGGTTTTTAGCCGTGGCAAACACACCAACGGTTTAGAACCGTGGCCAAGCCTTTTTTTAGCCACGGTTTTAAGCCGTTGGGCACTATAACCACGGTTTTTAGCCGTGGCAAACACACCAACGGCTTAGAACCGTGGCCACCCCTGTGTAGCTAATCAGGTCTTTTGGTGTAGTGGTAGGTTGGTCTGCTTTGAACCTCCAGCCTAAGTTAGGGTGATATCTCCAGCCATAATTGTAAGTGTTAGAGAATGGTGAGTAAGGCTTCTTGTACATCCCTAAGGCGTTACATTGTTCCTCATAAACCCCTCTCATCTCAGTCAAGGTTGGGCAATCCTGTGTGAAGTGTTCAACTCCCCCGCACATAAAACAGGCATCATGTAGCTCAACTCTGGCAACAGTATGTGTGGGCCTACCATCCTTGGTCTTAAGTGCCTCTAACTCCCTAGTTACTCTATCCAATTGGGCTTTAAGGTTGTCCTCTTCCCTATGTTGGTAGACTCTAGCTGGGCGTGTTCTATCCGTGCTCTCAGTAGCACTTGGACCAATCCAAGTATGAGCCTTTTCAACCAAGTCATTCAGGTACTCAATGGCCTTGTCAAGGTCCTTTTGGAAAAACTTTCCATTACACATCATCTCAATAAACTGACGCTCTCTACTGGTGAGCCCCTCATAAAAATAACTGACTAAGCTCCAACTCTCATACCCATAGTGTCGACATGTATTCAAGAGATCCTTGAACCTCTCCCATGTTTGATATAATGTCTCGCTATTCTTTTGGGTGAATGTAGAAATCTGTCTCTTTAGACCGTTGGTTTTGTGGTGAGGAAAATATTTATTAAAAAAACTTTGGGTCATCTTCTCCCACGAACCTATAGACCTTGGTCGCAAAGAGTATAGTCAACTCTTCGCTTTTTCCTTAAGGAAAAAAGGAAAAAACCTTAGTCTAACCGAGTCTACAACCTCAACTTTGTTGTGGAAAGTGACCACAACTTCCTCGAATTCCCTAATATGAACATAAGGATTCTCACTCTCTAGGCCATGAAAAGTGGGTAATAATTGTATCACACCCGGCTTAAAATCTAGCTTTGGTGTACTTGGTGCAAACATGATACATGATGGAGCAGCGGTACGCGTAGGGTGGAGATAGTCCTCTAGCGACTGAACATGGTCATCTTTGTGATTACTCATGGTGTTAGAATTAGAAGTAGAACTTAATTTGGTCTCAATGTGATTTTGTGGGTGTTCTAAATTTGGGACCCTAATTAATCTTCCTAAGTGGTCTCTATTCCAACTCACACTCCCTCAATGTCTTTTTTTTGTTTTTTGCAATTTTTTTAGAAATAAAATAAAATTAAAAATAAATAAACTAGACCTAAAACCTAAATAAAATAAAACAATGAGCAAGAAAGATAATACCCGAAACCTCCCTTGTAGAATGATGCTTGTCCCCGGCAATGACGCCAAAATTTGATTACGCCCAAACAGTACACGCGGTCAATTGCAGTAAAGATTGGGGTGTCGATCCCACGAGGAAAAACGATCTACAAAACAAGATCAAGGAAGAACTACGCGAACCTAAATTTAAGAAATTATAGCAATTTTAAAATATGAAATTAAATTTAGTTTAAGAAAAATCAAGTTTGGAGAAGTCACAAGGTTCGAAGAATCCCTCCTAGATTTTATGCGCTAACTAGTATTGATTCGCTATGATGACTCAACTACATGTTTCACATCCCAAACAACATAATCGGAAAAATAGTTTTTAATGCATCAATATATTCTAATGTAAATGGATTTTAGATTTCACTTTTCTTAGAAAGCACAAAGGTTGGTCATATATGATATCCTAAATTTACGATATATCCGGAGACAATAACGTAATAAAAGACGATCATATATAACTAACCTACCGGAATCAATTGATCTTTAAAATTTCACACATAAGAAAAGTATGACTAGACTTATATGGAGAAGAAAAAGATAACCACCGGAATAATAATCTACGAAGAAGTTGATGAAATCTTTGTCACTAAAATAACATAAACTCCTATATTAGATAAAAGTGAAAATCATAATCACCATTATTCATCGTGGAAACATAAAACGAATCAAATACCAATTAAGTGCATTACATCTAGGAGTTCATCTCTTCGCCTTACGTGGAGTTTAATGACACATGGTGAAGGTGATGACAACAATAGCGGTGTGGAGCTTCATGGCAGCGCGTGCTGGATTAGCGATGTGTACTCGGCTCTTGATGCGTTGTGTGTCTCTCTTCACTCTGTGTTGCTGTATTTATGGTAGAAAGAAACAACTCCTTATTGGAAACCCAATTGAAAACCAAATACAAATTGAAAACCAAATATAATTGGAAACCAAAAACAAATTGGGAACCAAATATAAATTGGAAACCCAATACAAAAGGAAACCAAATATAATTGGAAAACAAAATATAATTGGAAACCAAAATATAATTGGAAACCAAATATAACAGGAAAGGTGAATTTGGCTATGTTCATCTATATTACTCATTTGTTCCACCAAAATTCAAAACTAATTTTCTTTATTTTTTTCTTTGGTTATTTTAATCTTTGGCTTGAGTGTCCCCCGCTGCACTTCATCAATTTGTCTACAAATTTCTAAATTCGCCACGCTAATGCACTTTTGTCATTTAAACTCCAAATCCTACAAAAATAAAATAATTAAACTAAAATACACTATTCGAAACACTAACAAATATAAATTAGCTAGGAGGTATATTATGTAATAATTATGTGAACATCAAATACCCCAAACCTATATTTTGCTAGTCCTCAAGCAAAACAAAATTAAGAATAAAACCCGAACTCACTTTCGTAGGAATCACAGTTGCACTTACCTTAACGTGCAACAAGACTTTAAACCTCTAGAGGACGAGTTATAGTCTCGTGAGGGTTTTCAGAAATGTTACCCCCAAACATACTGACTCAATAAAACAAAATCTATTTCTAACAACATAATGTAAAAACATGGGCATTCCCCTTTATTTTCCTTAGAGTAATTTTCTGATTGTTTAAAATTCAAGAAAAACAACAAACTAAAAATGTCACAAAAGGATATCAATAGAGTTCAATAATTTAATAATATCTAAAGGTTAAATAAATTTCATTATCATTCTCAACTCGAAGTGTGTGTGTGTGAGAAACCTTATTAACATAACTCTTCATTTCATAGTAAAGATGTGACGAGATAACCTTTAGAAAGAATGCTTCGACTACAAATCTCTCATGTTACTCAGAAATAAAACACTCAGAGACCGGGCACTCAGTTTATATGTGAGAAAAACGATATAAATTATGGAAAATGAAAACGTCTCACATATAATCATCATGAAAAACAGAATTTTTAAAGAGTGAAATGTGTATGATCTCATGGACAAAAATATTGATTACTTTTGAAAATGTTGAATCAAACACCATAGTTCTTGCCTATTCAATCTCCACATCCACTTAACTAACTTTCACTTAAGATCAATTAGGTCTTTACTAGGTTGTAATGGGGCTTAGATTATGACAAACAATAATGGACAAAAAAAAAAATACAAAGATTTCCTGAGAATGGCTACATCCTTGAATAAACACATAGGGCATTGAAGAACAAATCAATGTTGTACACCATTAACTTTTTCTTTATTATTTTCTTCTTCAACCGTTTTTTATTTTTTCATACTTTTCCCCGTTTATACAATCAAACACTTTTACTTTGAGGGCGCATGAAATATCTATTTCCAACTCTTTCTATTGCCCATTCCATAAATATATCTCACCGTATACATTCTCAGAAAATTGGGTAAGGATAAAATAATAGAGGTATTACTCCTTGATTGGAGTAGGTATTGGGAATGGGGATAACAAAGAAAAGGCTATTTAAAGGCTCAAAGGGCTGCAAATGGATATTTATTATTGGGTAGGCTAAAAGGCTAAAAAAATGGTTTAAAAAAAGAAATGCCTATATTACTTCATAAGTTCTGGTTAGTACTAGGACATCTCAACTAAATAAAGCAAGAAGTTCTTGTGTAAAAATTCAATTTTTATGTCATTCTTAAAGCAATCAATAAGAAAGTCAAGAATAATGATATCATCAATGAAATAATGCGGACTCAAGAAAAATCAGAGTATAATTAATAACCCTCAAGAAATAAAGAATGACTCAAAACTCACAAGGGTTAAGTCTCCACTATTATTCTAAGGTTTTCTAGTTCAATATCTCACTAATCAACTTCAAATCATGTTGACTTGGCTTATAGTGCACGAATAGTCGAGTTGAAAAGTCTCACGAAATACATCAAACATAAGGATAATATCAAATATCATGTTTTCTACTAATATAACTATGTGACACGTGTTAGTATGTGTTTTCTCAAAATTAAAGGCAACAAAAATATTCTCTAAAATTAAAAAGACTCAACCCTTTTTTATTTTTATTTTTTATAATTCACCAAGAGTTCCGATTTCGAATGCATTTTCATAAAGATTTTGCACAATTACCGTAATCATCTAATTAAGTATTCAATGGAGATTGAGTAGAAGACAAAAAATGACTCGGTTTAATTGTAAAATACGTTTTAAACTCAAAGATTTTTGAAAATTGCACAAAAAATCTAATAAACCACCATCACCCCCAAACATAAACCAAACATTATCCTCAATGTATAAAATAATAATCATGACAAATGAAGAGAAATTAAGAGGAGGGTTAGAGTGATATTACCATGGTGAAGCTTTACCAATTTCAAATAGACAATGTCCTCACAGTCACCAAAATATAAGAAAATCATATCGACGGGAGAAAGGAACACATGGGATGAGGGGCTCCGAGTGACTCCAGTAGCAACACCTAAAATAACCTGAAACACTACAAGAAAAACATAAAAGCAAAAACCTAAACTAAAAAATAAAATAAAAACCTAAACTAAAAAAATAAAATAAAAACCTAAACTAAAGATAGGGTGGAGAACATCAAATCAAGTAGACAGGGGCAACCAGAGAGATATCCTCTGGCACCTCCATGGTACTTGAGTAACAGCGAATAGGTGTTCATCAAGGAAGTCATCACAGATAGGTGGGCCATTGGCAGAGTCATTGAACTCCAGACGAGACAAGTGATCCGCCACAACATTCTCGACCCCCTTTTTATCCTTTATATTTAGATCAAATTCCCGCAGAAGTAAAATCCACCTAATCAATCTTGCCTTAGCATCCTTTTTAGAAAGAAGGAACTTAAGAGCCGCATGGTCAGTAAAAATAGTGATAGGTGTACCAATCAAATAAACACGAAATTTATCTAAAGCAAAAACTACAGCTAGCAACTCTTTTTCAGTAGTCGAATAACATTAACCCCTTTCTCCAAATACCATTGAGATCACTTTCCACCACTATAAAAAACTGCCCTATATCCCTATCCTTTTCTTATACAATCTTCAATAGAGAGGAAAAAAAATGAGGAAAATGAGGAGAAGAGGCCAGTGAGGGTGGTGGCACAGTGGCATCATTGCTCGCATCATAAATATGAGGTGGAGAAAAAAAGGACGGTTAGTAGAGGAGAAGGGTAGTAGCAATCATTACGAATTTATTATGGGGTTATTACTGGAATAAATTTTTATCAAGCACTCAGTGCCAAGTGAACAACACCCTTATGGTGCTTACTCCAATCAGAAATCAACTTCTGATCATAACTAAAAACTAACACTATTTTAAAAGTATCCTACTTCTTATTAAGACTTATGGGTTTATTCACAACAAAAAAACCTTCTCAGTAATCCACATACTCCCATACTCAAACATCTCTCTTCTTTTTCAACAGGGATTCAAACCCTAAAGTGGCGTTTGTTTTTTTTAAGTGCTTCGAAGCTAGTTTCTAACTGGAGTTAGAAGTTCTGAACGAGCTTCTGAATGAACTGTTTGTTTTGCTTCTGAATGAGCCGCTGATTAGAAGTTGTAAAATTAAAAAGGTATTTGTTTTTAGGCGTTGAATGAGAATTGTTTGAAATTTGGCCCCGTTGAGGAGACACAGACATGAATAGAGAGATAGTGGGTTGGAAACCCGACATTATATGGTGATGATACATTTTTAAAGGATTTCAAAACTACATGCTATATAATGAAAACTTGAAAATATGCATGAGAGAGATAGTTGAAGAGATGAAGAAAAGCTTTGAAAATACACAAAATAAAACAAGAATGAATGAGAGAAACGAGATAAGTTTCTTACCGTTGAATAGTATTTGTGAAGGTAGGTAGAACAACAATGCTCGGTGAGGGAATGAATGTGTGCTGTCAAAATTTATCTCTACTTGGTTTTAAGAAGATGGGGACAACAATTGTCATTGCAAAATTATTTTAAGGTTACTATTGAAATAATTTTTTAGTCAACACTCATATGGTTTTTTTTCTTTTTCTGAATAGAGTCAGAAGACTTAATAAGAAGTGGGCCATTGTTTAGAGTGTTTGTTTTTAGTTATGATCATAATTTCAACTTCTGAGTGGAGTAAGCAACATGGAGGTGCTGATTACTTAGCACTGAGTGCTGACTAAAAAATTATTCCAATAGTAATTTTAATATAATTTTGTAATGACAATTGCTAACCCCATCTTCTTAAGAACAAGTGGGGCTAAATTTTGATGACACACCTTCATTCTCTTCACTAAGCATTTTCGTTCTACATACTTTCACACAAACTCTTCAGTGGTAAATAATTTATCTTGTTTATCTCCTTCATCTTTGTGTTTGTTTCTCTGTATTTTCTAAGTTTTTCTTCAAGTTTTCATTATGTAGCATGTAGCTTTTATTATGTAGCATAAATTTTTGAAAGCTTTGACAAATGATCACCACCATATAATGTTGGGTTTCCAACCCACCATGTCTCCATTCCTGTATGTGTCTTCTTAGTGGGGCGAAATTGTCAAACAATTCTTATTCAACACCTAAAAACAAACACCTTTTAATCAATAACCCATTCAGAAGCCAAACAAACATTTCATTCAGAACTTCTAACTCCAATTAGAAGTTAGCTTCTAAGCACTTCAATAAAACAAATGCCACTTGAGTGCTAAGTGACCAACACCTTTCTACCAATGAACTTATGTTTATAACTAAAAACAAACACTCTAAACATGTGTTCCACTTCTTATTAAGACTTTCACTTCTTATTAAGACTTTCGACTCTATTCAGATGCAAAAACAAACACCCCCGCTGACCATTACTCCCATACTCGAAGGCTGCTAGTCCATAATCGTCCATCTTCTCTTATCTCAGTCTCTTCACTGCTGCTGCAAATCTCCTCCAACCTTCCATCCAATTATCAAACTTTTTCATCAGCAATTTCATCAAAGTTTGTGGATATGTCGGCAATATCAGAGGGGTTATTCACTAGTTCAATCGCGCTAACTCCATTGAATCTGGACGTTGTTTCTACTCTTACAATGCAGTTTTGAGTGTTCTTGTCAAGGCCAATCACCTAAATTTAGCTAGAGCTGTCTTTAATCAAATTTTAAGAGAATGTGTGGTAAAACCTGATGTATCTACCTACACCACTATGATTAGAGGTTATTGCAAATTAGTACGATTCAAGATGCAAAGAAACGTGTTTGATGAAATGCATTGTCGGCCTAATTTGATTACGTAGCTGGATTTTGTGGAAAGGGGTTATTAAGAATGCAAGAGAAATTTTGTGGAAAAAGGGGTTATTAAGAATGCAAGAGAAAATTTGGATTTTGTGGAAAGGGGTTATTAAGAATGCAAGAGAAAATTTGGACCAAATGCACTGTTCCCTGATATGGTAACGATCACAACTTTAACAGATGGATACTGTTAACATAATAAACTGGAGGAGGCAAAGATATCCTTGGAAGAAATGGTTCAAAGGAATTGCGAGCCGAATGTGTTGACTTACAATTCATTGATCAATGGTGTGTATTTAAATGGTAAGATTGAAGGGGGAGAAAATGATGACAAAATGAGGTTAAATGGTTTGGAAAATGATGTAGCAACACGCATAAGTCTTTGAAGGTATGTGCATTAGGGGCGGACCTACTAAGGGGCCAGGGGGAAGCTGTCCCCCTCAACTTTCAAAATAATTTTACTATATATTAGTCTTACAAAAAAAATTAATTATTTAATGTATCATACTACATTACAAGTGTTCATTCAATTATTTTAAATGTTTCTATTGGTGCAGTGGTTGGAAGTTAATTAATTTTGGCAAACGGCTCGAGTTTGATACTCTTTGAGAGCAAATTTTTTTTTTTTAAAGTTTCAGTGCAACTTTATTAGTAGTTGCAAACATTAAAAATTGTTTAGTTTAATACAAACTTATTTTCGGTCCTCTTAGCGTGTATGTTTCTTTATGGCTATTCACAATTACTATTTTTGTCATTATGACATGCCCCCTACTTTATTTTTATTTTCAACGCAATTTTATGTAATTGCAAATAGTAAAGAAATGAATTGCTTGTTCACAAGTGGTATAAAACCTCCAACAAAAAGAATTTGAAATTAATCTACAATAATAACTATAGAATTCAACAAAAATATATACCATTAGCAAACTCGTACAAGATTTGAGCCTTATATAAACCATTTTTCTATGAAATTGTATTAAGATCATATTATGTTCGCTAATTTCAAATTTTTTTGCTTCAACTAGATACTTATCCTAGTAATTTTGTGATTTTAGTTTTATATTATAGTTATTACGCTCGTTTGCCCCTTGGCTTAAAATTGGACTACACTAGATTCAAGCACTATTTCAATGTAGGGTTGGAAAAGAATCCCGATCCCGACCCGGCCAGCCAGGACCGGTATGGTCCCGAACCGATTTAAACCGGTTCATGTAGTTTTAATCCCGATCCCGAACCGGTTAGTACTGGGACAAAACCGATTTTCACTAATTCTGTTCTGGACTGTTCTGGTCCGTCCTAGTTACTTCATCAAGCCCAATCCCACCAAGCCCATTCCATTACCATCATCTTTACTTTTTTTTTTCTTTATTTACTCTTATCTCTCAAGGGAGAAGATGTTTGGAAGAGGCAAATGAGGCAAGAGATTGGGAAAGGGAGGAGCAAAGAGGCATCGAAAGGTGCTTAGAGACAACATCCAGGGCATCAGGAAGCCTGCGATTCGGAGGCTGGCGAGGCGTGGTGGTGTGAAGCGTATAAGCGGTCTGATCTATGAGGAGACAAGAGGGGTGTTGAAGATCTTATTGGATAATGTCATCCGTGATGCCGTCACTTACACTGAGCATGCCAGGAGGAAGACTGTCACTGATATGGATGTTGTTTATGCCTTGAAGAGACAGGGCATGACCCTTTATGGTTTTGGGGGTTAGGGTTTCTGCGTTTTGTGTTTGGGAGTTCTTGATTTCTGTAGTTTGGGTATTTTGGGGTTTATTAGACCAAGCTTTTGTTGTTGATTTCAAATGAAATGAAACTGTGGTAGAATGTACCAAAAAAAAATCTTCTTTTCTTTCCCCACCCCACAATGGATATTGTAAAGAACCAATTTTGAACTGGGATGGCATGGTCCCGACCCGAACTGTCTAGGTTTAAAACGGTCTGGGACCAACCGGGTTAGCAAAAAAAATTGTTTCCCGACCCGTACCGGTCCCGTTTCATTGTGTCGGGACCAAGACTGGGACCGGGACTGAGCCCACCCCTACTTCAACATTAGGCCTATACCATAAGGATCAATAAGAAATATTATCTATTAGATCGGTCATGCACCCGTGTGTCTCACAACAACAAAACAAAACTGGTATATGCAATGTACTTTTGATAGTTGTATTTTTTATTAGTTACTAGCTTAAATAAGAATTTTTTTTTGCTCCACCCTTGATAACCACTATTATTAATTAATAATTATTTGTCATCCCCCCTCCCGGGGGGAAAGGCCACGATGCAGCCAAGCATTTGAAGGAAATGGTTAGCCTTGGGCTGAAGCCTTATGAGAAAGCATAAACTGTGGTAGTGAATGAATTTTGTAAAATATGGAGGCCGACAGATGCTATGGTCGTTCTTGTTGAAATGAAGATGAGATGTGCTACTCTGAGCGTGTCTAGTTTCAATGCCTTGTTTAGAGTGTTTCGTGAATTGGGGCGAGCTTGATAGTGCTATTCGGTTTCTAAAGGAGATGCTCAGAGAGGTTGTTCTCCAAACTTCCTATCTTACAACAACATTATTTGTCGCCTTTGTATGTTCGAGGTAGGATGAGAGATGTTGAAGACCTCAAGACCTTATTGTGGATGTGTCTCGATGTAGTCATCGTCCGGATGCCATTGTACAGTACCATGGTGACAGGTATTTGTGAAGATGGCGATCTTCATATGGCAACAGGAAGCTTCAGTGAAATGATGGAAAAAGTTTTTGTGATAAATCTTGAGAGGTTTTCGGTGTTACTTATTGTGTGGAAGGGAAAGGCATCCGAGGCTGAGACTCTTCGAGGATATGATCAAGAAATGTCCCATATCTAACATAACTGAATACAGAAGTACATTGAATGAACGTCCGTGCAATTTGTGGGCTGATTTACCCATCCGAGTATTGGATTACTAGCTTTGAATGGTTACAAAGGATCAACAGATCAACCCAGGTCCACATTAGTCTCCTAGGTGGATGATTAGCTGGACTGGTGTTCTTGTTAACATGTATAATTTCTGAAATTGGGATGTATTCCTTATTTATTTTCAGAGTGTTTCTTTTCTTTTGACAAATTTTTTCAGCAAAGTATAAAAATCAGTTAGAATAAACAAGTTATTGTCATGATCATTTTATCTTAAAGTATAGGAAGAAACCTCATAGATTTAGGATTTGGATCATGTGCTGATGGTAAATTTAAGTGGTTCCATCCATGTCACGCCCCCATTTTCGAAGAAAACGAAATCCTAAAATCCACGTAGATTTATTCGTTTCCCCAAAACTCGGGACGTGAAATTCAATAAACAACAAAAACATTTAGCAGCAATGACAAAATATAGTTCAGAAAATAGGAACAACTAAAATTTATATAAAACTCTAATCAGAAAAAACTGTCGTCGCTAGCCCCACTAGCGGAACTCCCGTAATGCTGCTCAAAATCTCTAAACCTGAAAAGCTAATCGGCTACATTCCCAAAGGAATGTACCTAAGAAGCAAAAGCTCACTTGGGTCAGCAATAAAGCTGGTGTGAGAAATCTTCATCCCAAAATCAATAAAATCGCACGTGATAAACATCAAGCTAAACACAAACAATACACAAACACACCAACAGGTAGTTCCTCAACGAGGCAAAAGTGTGATGCAAGAAAACACAATTCCAAGAATTTAGTTTCTCATCGAGGCCATCATATCATCATCCCAATTAAGTAAAAATACATTTACTTATACTTACCATATAGAAGTCAACTATGGCAAGTCTGACCTGCAGAAATATTAGTGGACTTGTTATCCTGCATAAAAAGGATTAGAAACAATGCAACGTAATTTATTCATTTTTTATTTGAATTAGGTTCATCTTTTTAACGGATTGATCTCTTAGACGATACCACATTCACATCACCTCCGTTCCGAACATACATGCCCGTTATGTCTCTCTCATATAAAGGAAGACTACTCCGTCATCCATGCCCAAGTGGGGACATTCACATATAGGCATGCATCGCGGATACCCCTAACTATATGAGTACCAAAAGCCACCCTTGGGCTATCAATGCGCATAAACTCACGTCACATTTTGACGGATTAAATATCAAAACCTATTTTAGGGCATACAAATTCACCTCATTTCCGCAAGACTAACACGAAGGTTATTTTAGTTTCTCTAGTAAGAAATGGGTGCCCAAACTTCGCAAGACGACCCACTGGTCATTTAGTTTCTCTAGTAAGAGAGGGGAAATAATAAACAAAAGAGGTGTGGTAGTTCTAAGTGATACAAGTCCAAGTGGTTTATATTTTCAGAAATCAAGGTTACCAATATCATTTATTTTTGATAATTCAGAATTCCTCCACAATGACATTTTGTCATACATAAATTGATTCACAATCTATCCACCCACATTTTGGGGAAACATAGCATATTCATAAATCATGCTTTATAATAACATGGTGATCAAGTGACATTTTGTCATTTATAGAACGATTCACAACCGTATCCACCCACATTTTTGGGGAAAAACATAACATTTTTATATACAAACTTTTTTGTAATAGGGCGGGGATCAAAACCAATTTAATATAAGAAATAAATTCTTTTCAGCAACGCAATCTACATAACAATCAAATTTAAGTCACAAACATACAAATGTAACTTCGTAAAATCAGGGCAAAGACCCCAAACATGAACCCAGCAAGCTAGGAAAATCTCACACATCAAACAGATCAAAATATTGGAGATCAAGCGTTTGCAACACAAAACACCACGAATAAGGCAACCTTATTCTCAAACATGCCTAAATCTCACAATTGGATTACCTGAAATGAAACCAGTCATTTCCATACAAGCAATATACATACAGTATACATATACACCAATTAAAATGACCAGCCCTAAGAAATCCTTTCCAATTGACAACAGAAAATTCTGCACACAGTATGGATTCAATTCAATCCTTCAATGTTTCTATCATCAACCTATTTCTTTTCCCTAATACAACTTAAAATGGGTTACTTCCACACATTGCTGCCATCACATAAATCAAACAACCCCATAAACTCCCTCAATGACATGAATAAGGATCATTTCACCACTAAATGGAATACCTATTAATTATGTTGATCTGATTTCTACCTTTGCATATGTTAAAGACTCGATCCACTTCACTTGTCGTTCCACCATGTTGAACACACAAAACTGATATCTAAGTTCTGAATATATATTTCTTATGATGATCCAAATTAGATATGTTTATTCAACTCTTTCAATCATGAGTATCCAATCAAGGATAAAATATGACAATGGCTAAAAAATGGACTAAGAGTTTAGAATATTCAATCATACTAACATTATCAAACCAATTAGAATAACGATGAATATATCTCCACTGAATTGCCAATCCAAAGGATATGAATGCTACTTACACCTTTACACCCAAAACCTTTGAAATGGGATTAAATTAAGCAACATAAAGAAGCCTAAGAATCAATCCAAAATCATCAAGGACACATAAATACAGGTCATCACCACCGCCCAAAACCAAAATCCAAATCATAACCACTCATCCTCGCAACAAAACTCACAAACCCCATCATCAAATCCTCAAATCCTAAAAATACAATCACTAATTCAGTCAAGAAACAAGGATTTGCAAAATACAGGAATAAGAAAACTAAACATATTCAGGTCTCTCCATCCATCACCACGACATGTGGCCTCCCAAGCACATTCTCACAAAATCCTCATCTGAAATCAAATAAGCGGGCGGTCCTCGCGAACTCTACCTGCGTCGGCACAATTTCTCTCTAAGAATAAGCACAGTCTCCAGCAAGGCGCCTTCCTGCATATCTTTTTCAACTGATATCAGAGTGAATTTCATCAGCAACGTTTGAAGAATGTATTATTCTTGTCTTATTAAACCCACTTTATAAAATTATGACATGTACATGTTTTCCTTTATTGATATGATCCAGAGCAACACTTTGCTCAATAAAGGATTCCTAATGAACATTCATTTGCTAGAGTGACTTGTCTGATAGAATGCCCTTCTCTCAGCCTCTTGCAAATTTTCTTTATCAAGTGAGTGGCTATTATTAAGTTTACAATTAATTGGCATCCCCCCCATTTCTTAGATTCTAGATGCCAATGAAACATAGTAATGAAATGTCAAAGACAAAGTTTTATCATCCAAACCCCAACCCAGGCATGCTCAGCTCTTAGTTACAACTAAGTTATTAAAAAAATAAGATTGATTAACTGATAATTGGCCCACAGATGCAATGATTCCCATGTTATGTTGTTCATGGTCTAAGGAAAATCTTACCGATGTGTTCGAAATTGTGTTTTTGGAAATGCTCCCTTTCTTAAATAACAATGGTAAGTTCCTCGGTGACAACTTTAAGCCGGCTGTAACAGTTTTGATCTTCAAGAAGCCATCAACACCAAGATTGAGATAAAGATTTCCAGTGTCCATCACTACATCAACTCACGAAGATGTGAGCGATGCACCAAATACACTCCTCGACATCTTTTTTTTTTCTTCCCAGTTAAGCAATCAATAGCATGATGCCTACAATCTTCATATTTACAACATTTGAAATTGATCATGCGTATTCATTGTTGAACCTGGAGGTAAAGATGTAGTAGAAGAATCAGTAGAAGGAAATGTTGGGGCTAATTATGCAGCTTATCTTATTGTTGTGCATGATTCATTCAACTTGGGTTTTTAGAGTTTGGGATTCGGATGTTTGGCGTGATGAATTGATGTGGAAAAAAAAGGGAGAGAGGGTATTGTAGAGACAGAAAAACTCAAAAGGGATTCATCTACGTTTCTGATTCAACTCTACTGCAACGTATCATATAGCACAGCCTGGCAAGGTTCGCCACCTGCGAGGCGAAGCAAGGCGGATTCAAACCTACCAATATACTTTGTGAAGGTCAAGATTGACCAAGATCTTGCATAAGCTCTCCACCATTCCCAGCACCACCATCGAGAAGAAAGCGCAAGGAAGGGAAGGAGAAGGGAAAAAAAGAGGAAAGGGAAAAGAAAACATATTTTCTTCCTCTTTATAGGGTGGGTGGTTATTTGCCCCCACTAGACTTCTGAAAGCACCCACCTTCTAAATTCGCCAAATAAAACCATAAATTTCAACATTCACATTCAATTAAATATAACCCTATTTTATTTAATTCAAAATAAAATAAATTTGTTTTATGAAATTTAGAGGTATTACAATCCATGCAGGAGCCTCATTGAGAGAGTGGGTGCCCCTATGGATGGCTTCAAAGTTCAAATGCTTCTTCGGTCAATTTCAAATGGTTGTTGAAGCACATTTTGGTTGCACCATAGTCATATGATGTTTTGAGAGGAATCACTAATTTTTTGGAGGGAAAATAATACTTTC
>QNQO01003690.1:0-49523 GCA_003290165.1 Berberis thunbergii | reverse complement strand
TTTCTTTGTAAATTTCGACATTTTCGTATATAACCCAAAAAAATACATTTATTCGATCAAAATATTTAGTCATTTTTCATAGATTGTTTATAATTTCGTGTAAAACCCAGAAAATTATGAAGCAAATTACATTTATGGTGATACTTAAGTATTTAGGCTTCATTTGATGTATTTAATGCATTTATTATGTAATTTACTTATATCGTACTTGTCCATATATTTATATATATTTGACATACACACAATTATTTTATGTTTTTCTACATACAACAAAATATTTCTTAAAATCAGGATACCGAAATTACTTCGAAAAACGAAATCACAATCCTTGCTCCGAATTGATGATTTGACAACAAGTTTCTACTAATATCTACAGTAAACACTAAAATAAAAAATATATAATTTCTAATTGTATTCTTCATGAAGTTAATCTAATAGTGAGCATTTATCTTTACAACTATAGAAAACACATTGTATATATTAAACTAAATCGGGTATAATATTTTAAGCCAAATTGCAATCAAGTCGTCGACAATTTAACAAAAGCAACAAGTTTAATAACTAGAATACATAAGTAAAATTGCAAAATAATTAAGACAAATATGTAAGTTTAATTGGAAAATTTTGAAATGTGCGAATATAATAGATCATAATTACAAGTTCATATAAAAAAAAAAATGGGGGTGGGGGTTTATTAAAAAAAATTCTTACATTCAAAGGGAATCGAACTTGTGTTATTAATAATGAAGTTTTAAAAATCAACCATTGTACCAAAGAGTTGATATGTACTTTATTAATAAAGTTTTATTATATCATTTTTTTACATTTATATTAAAAAAATTCAAAAAATGCTACGTATATACTTTTTTTTTTTTTGAAATAGAGGGGGCAGCTGCCCCCCTTTGGGCCCCTTAGTAGGTCCGCCCATGATTTTTACATAGGTTGTATTTAGTTTTAAACTTTTAAAGAAGAAAAAAAACGTAGAAACAATTGAAAAAAAAATCGAGGGGAATATAGGAAAAAAAAGAGAAAATTGAGCACTTGAGGTTGAAGATGACCACCTTTTTTCTCCACCATATCTCCATGGCAAAATATTCTTCTGCCACTTAAAAAACATTTCCACATTTTTTAGAGTTTTCAACCTCCAATTCTCCCTTGTCTCCTCGGTCATTCCTCTCCGCTCTCTTGTTCCACTACCCTACGCCCCCTTAAATTATTTTCTTTGCAACCAAACACAACCGACACAATATTCTCAAAAAGGATGCATCCTGGTATCAGAAAATTAGGATAATAAAATCAAGTTTGTTATTGCATGGAAGTGTAGACTCCGTAAATGAAATGAAACGAATACGTGATAACCCAGAACCAGGAAGCGCCCCACTTGTCGTACAAGGACCAGCGTCCGAGGATGTTCCCTCAGCCACACCCAGGGAACCACTCCCCCATGTAAATAAGTCTGCATTCATGAAGCACAGTTATAAACAAGACTATATAAGATGTACCTTTACAACAGCATTGAGAAAAGCTGTATCTTGAATATTCCCAGAGTCCACCTGTATAAAAAAGTTTTGCTTATAAACAAACCAACACCTAGTAATGGAAGAACTAACAAGGACATAGTTCAATGCCAATCACATGAATTAAGACGGAAATGAATTTGTTAAATTGATAACCTAACATAGACTACAGATATTTCAAGCAACTAGACAAAACTGAAAATCAGATCATATTTCTATAACTTAAAAAACAAACAAGCAAAAGCAACAAAACCATAGTGAGCATTAATTAGAAAAGTGAGTTTTGCACAATTAGGACTGATGCTAAACAAGCTACCATACAAATTATACAAGGTGAGTTGGGAAATTTTGTCATAGGTCTCTTCCTCAATTTTGTTTAATGGGTCTCTGTCTAGTTTCTTTCGTAATTCTAGGGAATCACAGAAGGGGTTCCTTTGTCACAACTCACAAGTCTTATTCATAGTCAACAACCACTTTCACGATTTGGCCAATGGATTTCTGTAATCTGTCCAGCTTCTTTCATACTTCAGAGGACGTAGAAAGGGGTTCCTTTGTCCCCATTCTTATTCATTTTGGTTGTTGTGGCCATGGGAGGGTGATTAGCAGGCTCAATAATTTGGTTATGTGGCGCTTTTAAAATTGGGGAAAATGTTGTGTTGTCGTATCTTCAGTTTGCGGCTGTGCAGTTAAAAAGGAGTGTTATAATGTGTAATGGATGTAAAAAATATAAAGGTTAGATATAAAGGTAGATGATACGATAACCGATATATCGCTCATATAGCAGCCATTATGAATAAACATTATAACTTGTAACGGCGTTATAAAGTTTGTTAATATATATTAGAAATAAAAAACCGATTCATTTTCTTTTCTTTTTTCAGATCTAAGCAAAGAAGAAACCGAAGGAAGAAGAAGAAGAAGAAACTGAAGAATACGAAGACCGTGCGATCAAACCACCGGACTGTGCGATTGAACCTCCGGCCTTCATGCGGGAACCTCCCTTGAACCTCCATTTCTATTTTCTACTTCCCCACCATTTCTGGTAATCCTTATGGAATTTTGGATTTTTTTGAAGAATTTGGGTCTATAAATACACAAAAGATCTATTTGATGGGTTTATAAACCTTCATAATCTGTTTGACGGGCAATTAGATGGGTTTATAAAATCAGTTGGTGTTAAGGTTGAAAACCGAACCGACTTAGGTCAGTTTTAAAATTTTCAAACCGAACCGATTCTAATTTATGCAAACTGTAACCAAATCAAACCGACAAAAATAAAACCAAAACCGAAATAAACCGAACTGAATCGAATTTTTAAACATATTATATTATTTATTATATATTCGGTCGGTTCGTTTGGTTGGTTAAAATCACATAGAAACCGAAAACCGAGCCGACCACTTCGGTTTTGAATTTTTTAAAATCGATCCGAACAGAATTTAAATTGAACCAATTGGTTCGGTTGATCGATTTTTTGTTCAGCCCTAGCTAGTGTGGGGTTGTAGAGATCTCACTAATTTACAAAAAAATCAGTTTGATGGAACTTTTATATTTATTCTCTCGGTTTCCATTTGATTTCCTTATAAATACATTAAATCATAAATACTTAATGGGGGTATAAAAATATAATAAAATAGATATTTTATTATAGATCTTTATATGTCGTTATATTCCTATATAACTTGTAACGCTCCTAGCCGTTATGGGTCGTTATCCGTTTTAACTCCATAGGTTTGTGGACAATATTTTGCAATATCCAGAATATGAATTTCTCAAGTAGCATATTTAAAAAAAATATTTCAAATAAAGCTTAGTTAAAAAAGTAATGAGTGTTCTAAGAAAAATAACAAGTAAGAATCAGTTGACTTATTACAATATATTTACATGAATTTTTTGCCCTTGAAGCTTGAGTGGCCGTTTGTTTTTGCCATTTAACTGAATTAGAGTATGAATTTTGCGAATATAACACACTTCTCAATAACTTCAAGCCTCTAGTTTAGTGTTTGTTGTCATTCAGTGATTATAAGTCTAAACTCTAATTGGAGTCAGAGAATGTTCGGCCCCCAGGTTCAGGAAAGAAGTGACCACTTTAAACTGAAGTTTGGCTTGGCTTTAATAAGAAACAAGCATAGGTTCTGAGTTCATAACATTTTACCAAGTATCTGATACCTATCCCATTTCTTTGTATTAACATATCAAACTTAGGGGTATTTAGCTTTGAATCAAAGTGTGTGTCTGTGTTTGTTTGCATCTATAATTAGAAGCAAAAGTTCTCAAACCATAAGCATTAAAGGAGGTGAGTTTTTTTTTTGTGCGTGTGTTTGTTCTAATCGCGTGATCAAAATTTGAAATAAGAAGTGGAGGGGTGTTTTTCTTTTCATCGCTTGTCACCAAGCACTCACCACCACCAACACCACCCTGGTGCTAAAATAATTAGAAGAAAATGTTTTGGACTCAAAATTTACAAAGGGTGTTTTTATTCTAAGGAAAATTTGCTAGAAGGGAGAATGAAAACATGTTGTGATGATCACTATTCTCTTGGTTTTTTACAAAATTGTGAAAAACAAATTCTCGGTGGGGAAGCTAGGAATATATTTGCCAAAAATACAGTCATCTTCAACCTCAAGACGAGAAAATTTCCCACTTCCTCTCTCATCTCTTCTTTTTTTTTTGAAAATTTCCTTGGAATCAAACATACCCTAAGAGCTTATGCTTCCAAATAGAATTAAAAACAAACACCCACTTCGTGGTAATAATGTGTTTCCATGCAATTGTTTACTTTATCTTGTTTGCTTTATCAATTGAGTAACTACTTTTCAACTAGCTAACCACTATCAAAAATATCATTGGGACCAATGATGTTGGCAATCTTTCCTAGCTTTCGCAAGATTATTCAGCACCTCACAACAACAAAGCTTAACTGTAAAGATCGTATTTTTGGCAAAATATGATCTCTAACAAGAAATTCAACCTAAAACCACAACCTAATGCCATCTATACAATAAACAAAGAAATGTATACTACAATAATAGAATGTGAGTGAAATTCGAACCTGGGGTTCCTTCAAATCATACAAAAACCCTTTCTTTGCCTTCCTCTGAATACCGGACGACTTAAACAACGACAACTGAGATCTCCCCTTCTCCCTCCTCCCACCTGCATCCGAAACCAACCATTCCTGTCATCCTTCAATCTCTTCTGCGGCACAGCTCCAACCTACATTCAAAACCACAGTTGTTACAAAATAAACCAATTAAACAACACCCATGAAGAGAAATTAGAGTTCCCTTACCTCGTCTTCGTTCTTGCGACCAGAAGTAGAAGAAGAACCCCTCCTGAAATCACCCTTTCTTGATCGAATTTGGGCTCTTTGTGAAGTGGGAAAGCGAAAGGGGACCTTCGAAGACGAAAGGGGTGTGGGGTTTCGGCGAAATTGCCAAAGGCGCAGTTGGCTCCTGCTAACGCCATTGGAGACCAAACGAGAGGAGAGAGTGAGAGTGGGTGGGAAGAAGTAGAAAATGTTGTTACAATTTTTCTAGAGAGCCAGGCCCGCACATAGTACTTATCTTCTTGGTTAATGTTGGATCAGATGTAAACTTGGGCAAAATATTACTATGTGCACCCATCTGGTGCTACTCAAATCATCATGGAAACTTTGTCGACTCGAGCTCCCATTGTTTCAACCCCCAGAGTTTTGTTTTGAAGATTGAAGGGTCTATGGGGTTGTTCAGAGGGCTTGGTCCAACCCATTTTCTGTGTCATGAAGAAGACTCGGTTGCAATTTCAGGTAAAGATTTAACCATTTTCTCTTTAGTTATCGGGGTATTTTTCGTGTCTTCTGCACTCAAATTCAATTTGAGACTTTAAATGTGATGGTTTGAGTTGATTAAGGTATAAAAGTTATAAAATAATAATAATAAATAAATAAATTCTTTTTCCAATCTCCTTCTTTGTGATCCGTTAGATTCTTAAGTTTAGTTAATATCAACCCTCTTTTATCTCTAATCTAAAACACTATTTTGATTTGTTATATAGACTGGTCTATTACATATGTTGTTGGCATGATAGAAAACAAGTTGTGGCATTAAAGTCACACTCGATAAAATTTTTGAAAACAAAATAAAAATAAAACAACATGAGCGAGTTCTCCTGAAATTTTGATTCGAAATCTTTGTTTGAATGAGCATTAAGATACTCATTTCATTCAATTAAAATATTGTAAAATACTTACGATGTGAAATACATTATACGTTTTTCAATAATACATACATCTATCTCACAATTCAAAGAGATGTTTTAATGTTCACAAACACTGTAACAATGTGTATGTCCTACGTGGCAGTGTTTGTCTCATAACCAAACTTAAGTGAAATATTCAAGAACCTGATGTTTCCCCTCTCTCCAATCTCCACAAGGTTCTCTTCTTCACGCTCAAACCAAAATGCCATCATCTTCGATTCTTGCTAGCGTTAAATCCATCCTACCCTCTCTTCCTTCTAAACCTAAATTAAAAAAAAAAATTGCAACAGAAAAAATTGCAAAATCAACAAAACTTCTTTCCCAATCAACTCAAATCTCACTGCAACTCCACCTTTGTTGCGAATTCGTTTGCAATGCACCAAATCGTCTTTAAGAGATGAAGTCTGATGTAATTCCTCTTCATATCTCATCAACGAACCCCTTTAATAAAGAATCATAAATAATATCCCAAATCCAAACTTTTTGAAACCCCAACTTCGATGAAACTCTCTGTACAAATCTTTGACAGCAAAGATGCAACTTTGATGGAACTCTCTTCAACAATGATTCATAACCAAAATGGCCCAAAACCTTCAATCATCTTTTCAATCAGACTTCATCTCTTCTATTTGTGCAGAAAATCAATTATTGGATCAACTATTCTATTTGTGCAGAAAATCAGCTTAATCATCCACATCGGGAAGAGGTAGTGTGTGGTGATGAAGAGATCATTTGGGATTTTTTTTATTCTTCAAACATAAACAGGGAAGAAGAACCCATCACCCAACATCATCAAAACCCTTATTCTTTCCCACACACCTTGTGTTTGTGTTGATGTTTTGAGAGGGTATGCCCTAACCCATATTTGAAACCCAAGCCCAATGGATGTTTCATGGGTGACTACAACTTGGGCTTAGAAAATCTCTTACTTAATTAAATGCATTAATTTATGATTATTATTGTATTATAGTTATTTTCATAAACTTTTTTAACGATCCAATTTTATGTTTAGGTTTGCTTCTAAAGATGTCGTGTACCTATGTTATTAACATGACCAAAATTTTTATAAAGCTTAAATATCAAACTTGGTATCATTAGAATGCATTACGAAAGATCTTTCCAATGAAACCAATGATCACTACAAGCGCTACAAATTTAAATTATAAAAAAATGAGACGGGAATCTTAATGCACATTTAAGCAAAAACCCTGAACTTTATGTTTTAGCAAATTTAAAGTTCGAGAGCAACTTACTCTTGCGTTTGCAATTTTTTTCCAACTGATTCAAATTTTGATTGAGTCAAACCCTAAAGTTACCTTAAATAAGTTTGAACTTCAAAACTGATTGGTCGAAGTGAAGATGGCGGTAGGGATGTTCAATATGAGCTATTTAGCAATAAAGAAATGCATGTGTAGTGCCAACGACACAGGAATACCCTAGTCTATATTACAATTCAGAGTGGTATTTTATTATTCATTGCTAACTGGAACAAAGTCAAATCGAAGAATTAGAAATAAAAGATGGTTATGATTGAAAATTGAGAAATGTATTGAATTTGATGGTTGAGATTAATTTCTTATGATGCATATTTGTAAATATAAAACATGTAGAAAGGCAAAAATAATGAAACAACTTTTGAAAAAAGTTTGTGGAATGTACATGTGCCGGAGAGAGAAGATATTGTGTTTTCCTTTTAGCAAGATGAAAATTATCATAACTATTTACATCTTGTCAGAATTTGATAAACGCGTATTGTTAAAATGCATTTTTGAATATTTTTCGAACAAAATCAACGATCAATACAACGCCCAAAATATTAAAAATATATATATTTCATAATTAAAAAAAACGTATAATGTATTACACGTCTTTAATATTTTTCAATATTTTAAAAGCAATGAGATGGGTCGATCATACCAGAAAAAATGAATCAGACATCTTAATGCACATTTAAACAAAAACCCTAAATTTCATGTTTTGGTGAATTTAAAGATTGGGGGAGAACTCATTCTAAGCATTTAAATTTTTTTTCCAAACTGATTCAAATTTGACTGAATAGGCTTACACTGAGAATCGGCTTACACTTCGATACTGATTGAGAGCGAAAATGAGGATAGTGATGGAGGTTTCAATATTAAATAATTAGCAAAAAAATTATGTGGAGTGCCAACAGCACGGGGCATATTCTAGTAAATTATAAAAATAACCTTACAACTAACCTTTTTATTTTTCATTTAGGCATTCTTAATGGAGGAAGTTGTTCAAAATGAGCTAAATTTTCTAAACCCATTTTGTTTTTGGTTTAAGACCTATTTAATATGTATTATACTAGTGTAATATCCGTGCCGTTGGCACTATCGCAGATTACATCATACCTTCACGGCTATGTCGAATATTCACATTTGGTTTTTATTTCAATTTCTAAAAACACTTACATAATTGTCTATTACAATAGTTATGATAAATTAATTTTGTAAAAAGTTAATACTCTTGAACAATAAAATAATGTTAATAAAACTGATAAACGCAATCAATGTGCTAAGGAATTTAATCTCCACCAAATGTCAGCTTAACTAAAATAAGAAGGAAAAAATTCAAAATAAGAAATCTCCCATTTTTGTCCAAGTGAAATTTGTTTGAAATTGATGTCCGATTTAGTAAAGCAGCAGTTGAAGAAACATAATTTAATTAAGACAAACAGAATGACACATTGATTTAAAAGAATATCAAGTTGAATTTTTTACAAAAAAAAATATATATTTAAAATTTTGACAGAGCTTCCTATTTTTCAATATTTAAACTTGTCATAAGCATTTATACCTCACATAATTTAGCATTCACAAAAATTGTTGTCTCAGCGCAATATATAATCACCGTTTTCAATATTAAAATAAGTTTTGTAGTAGAACATGGTTTTAAACAGTCGAAGAGACACGCACACAATATCATTATATCCAAAATGTCATTTTTTGAATAAAGTATTTATCTGAACATGTCATAAAAAATTATACTTCACATAAGTGATTATAATGACAATCAATGTCATTAACAATTAAAAAACCAAAATTTCGACAGAGTTTCCCCTGTATTTTTCAATATTGAAGCCTGTCATAAAAATTTATAATGGCAATCAATGCCATGAACACCAAATAATATCTTCACACACCAAAATTATCATTTAATTATCAAATTATTGCAATATAAAATATTAAGTACATCAAAGCTCTAAATATTTATTTGAATATGTCATAAGAAATTAATACTTCACATAAGTGACTATAATGACAATCAATGTCATAAACAATTAAGAAAACAAAATTTCGACAGATTTTTCCCTGTATTTTTTGAACTAAGTGGTCCATAATACGGTCAGACACAATGCAAGGTTAGTAATCCCTGAAAAGAAAAATGAAATGTTTTTATATTGGAACCAAAGCTTTTAAAATTGAGCATCTTTTGGATCAACATCAATTCAATAAGCACAATGTTCTCAACCCAATCCAAACCAAGCATTCAATCAAATCATCTAATGATTAATACACTTAATTCATCCACTATGGTTCAAAATCACACTTCCATTAACTTCAAAACGCCACCAATTTACATCACCCAAATGAGCAGATCAAACTATAACTTTTCATACCAAAATTAGAAGAAAAAAAAATCAATAAAACTCACATCTTTAGTTACCCAAATCTATGGTATTGATTAAGAATAAAAACTCATTTTCATAACAATCAACTTTTGCATTAAAAAATCAAAACTTGAAAGATTTGTAGAAATTAGATGAACCTGAGAGAGTAGAGATCAGGGAAGGTTAGGGTATTATTCGAACATGCACCAAAGAAAAAATTGTGTTGCCCATAAGCAAGTGCCCTGCTCTTTCAAACAACCTCTCTGCCAGACTCATCTCCTTTTTTCAGCAGGCATCATCCACATTCAACGCAATGTAATCTGCCTTCGGGAAGGCCCAACAAACCAACCTGCAACTGAGACCATCACTGGTTTTATATTCAGTCCAAGAGCCAACAAAACAACTCTTGTTTTAGACATTACTCATAAAAAATTTAACAGTGCGGACACTACTCAATTAAGTCAAGTATACACTACTTTATAATATTTTCATTTGAGATAAGTGTTGAGTATTTCACAAATACAAAAAACAACCAGCTCCCTGAATTTAAATTGTCACTTCTTAAGGCAAAAATACATTTGCTGGAGTTTAGAAATTCGTTTGTACAGTAGATAAAAATATGAATAAACTACGGAGATAAGGGAATCAGACAAAGTGTTTCTAAATATGAATAAAAATTTTGATTACACTCAATATAATCAAGTTTAATCCACAAACCAAACACTTTGTACATCACTTATCAATTCTCCACCGGATCATGAAAACCCAACTAAAACTTTCAATTTCTATCCCTACAGATCTCATCAATCTACAATCTACTACCTTAACCTTAATTTCAACTCAAAAAAAATTTCAAATACTGTCAAAACCCAATTCAACAAATAACAGAACTTACCAATTAAATTGAAGGGGGGTGATTGATAGTGAGAAATCCATAGGACCTAAGACACGCCAAGTTTTAACAATGTATATATGTTTGCCTATTTGCTTATCAACTTGAATAATTGTCTAAATATACAGTAAGAAGCATCCAATCAAGTTTAACTATTTGATGGTGAGAAATCCATAGGACCCAAGACACGCCAAGTTCTGTTTATTTGATGGTGAGAAATACACAGGACCCAAGACACGCCAAGTTCTAACAATGTATGTATGTTTGCTTCTTGGCTTAACAACTTGAATAATTGTCCAAATATACAGTAAGAAGCATCCAATCAAGTTTAATTATTTGAGGCTCCCAGCACATAGAAATAGAAGAAAAAAAAAAAGGAAAAACAACAAAAACAAAAATAGATGGCACCATCCTCCAACTAAAGTCTATATAAGTTAACATTAAAAAACACATTTTTAAGGGATTGAGACTTGGTGTTTATCTTTTGATTGATTCAAAAAAATAATGGGTTGTGTGGCCTATTCGGGAAAGCTTGCTAATAGAATGTAAAAGCTATTGTTCAAATGGGGTGTTAAGATTGTTCAAATGTGATGTTGAGAGATAGGGATGATTGATTGCTAATAGAATGTAAAGGCTGTTGTAATTTTTTCAATTTCATTCTCATCATCACAGATAAACATAACATATGTTGATTGTAACCAACACAACAATACATTAACATGACCTCCTCCTCCTAGATAACACCATTTTTTACTTAAAACAGGAGTAGATAACACAACTTCAACTTAAAATAAGAGTAGATAAGTTAAAAGAAGCAAATAAAAGATCTTACCCTCCAAATGTTAATCAAGTGAATCTTCAATGACACTTCCTGTCTAGAATCACCACTTGTTGAACAATTTATGTCTAGAATCACCTCATTCGTTGATGTTTCTTCATCCTCTGTTCTCATTGGCTCCCCTTCACAAAAAATTTAAGTCAGAGACAGAGATTGGCAACCAAATAGAAAGATATGAACCAACCCACTTTGCTTTGAGTTTGCAACTATGTGACATTTGCATTCAGCCATAGTGGAGAATAAAAACTCTCTTGGTTGATCCCTGCATCAACATGAATAAAAGCAATAGAAAGATGTCTCAGCAAAATCAGCTGACTTGTTTAATTTATGAATATTGGTTAATTTATTTATTCCTAAAAAAATCAGTTTGTTAATGACATTTATCATACAATAAAACAGCAGAAAAGCTGGAACAAATTCTGGTGTTACCTTTAGAATTGTTTCTCAAATGAAATTTTTTTTAGGCCCTAAATGGAACTCCCTTCACATGGGAGTGTCTTTACACTCTAAAGAAAGAAAGAAACAAACAAACAAACAAACAAACAAAAAAAAAAATTCAACCATCAATGTTGATATCAGCACAGAAGATTCCAATGCTCCAACCCCTAAAACAATTACACTCAAAATATGTTGAAGAAGAAATGTTGATTTACAAAGATGGCTACTAAAAAAAAATCCTAAATCAACAAATTGCAAGAGATGTAAGGAGAAGAACTGTGTGAGGAGAAAGAAAGTGGCTACTTACAGATTTCAGATGCAGTGTGAGACAAATGTTTTTGCTGTGTGAGAAATGGAGTGACTTGTGTGAGAAAGAGATCTGTGTGACTGATGCGTGAGACAGAGATCTGAAAGGAAAAGGGAGAGCTTTGTGTGAGAGAATGAAGGAGGGCATGGTCGATGGTGGGAGTGAAGAAACTGAAGGAAGATTGCAAGGAGTGAGAGGTTTGTGAGAAGAGAGAAAACTGTGAGGAAGAGGAAAGCATCGAGAGGTTTTTGTTTTAAGTTAAGTTCTGCCATTGAGACAACCAATGCCACGTAGGACATACAGACTGTGAAGTGTGAACAGTGAAATACCTCTTTGAATTGTAAGGAAGACTAGTGTAATACCCGTGCCGTTGGCACTATTGCAAATTACATCATACTATTGCCTGAGCGCAATATATGTTCACCGTTTTCAGTATACTAAAAGTGTTTTTTTGGCGGTCGAAGAGACACGCACACAAAATTATATCCAAATTAATTTGGACAAACAGAATGGAATACTCGTGCCATTGGCATTATCGCAGATTACATCATACTTAAACGGCTATGTTGAATACTCATGTAATTTGGCATAAAAAAAAACTTGTTGCCTGAGCGCAATATATGTTCACCGTTTTCAGTATACTAAAAGTGTTTTTTTGGCGGTCGAAGAGACACGCACACAAAATTATATCCAAATTAATTTGGACAAACATAATGGAATACTCGTGCAATTGGCATTATCGCAGATTACATCATACTTAAACGGCTATGTTGAATACTCATGTAATTTGGCATAAAAAAAACTTGTTGCCTGAGCGCAATATATGTTCACCGTTTTCAGTATACTAAAAGTATTTTTTTGGCGGTCGAAGAGACACGCACACAAATTATATCCAAATTAATTTGGACAAACAGAATGGAATACTCGTGCCATTGGCATTATCGCAGATTACATCATACTTAAACGGCTATGTTGAATACTCATGTAATTTGGCATAAAAAAAAACTTGTTGCCTGAGCGCAATATATGTTCACCGTTTTCAGTATACTAAAAGTGTTTTTTGGCGGTCGAAGAGACACGCACACAAAATTATATCCAAATTAATTTGGACAAACATAATGGAATACTCGTGCAATTGGCATTATCGCAGATTACATCATACTTAAATGGCTATGTTGAATACTCATGTAATTTGGCATAAAAAAAACTTGTTGCCTGAGCGCAATATATGTTCACCGTTTTCAGTATACTAAAAGTATTTTTTTGGCGGTCGAAGAGACACGCACACAAAATTATATCCAAATTAATTTGGACAAACAGAATGGAATACTCGTGCCATTGGCATTATCGCAGATTACATCATACTTAAACGGCTATGTTGAATACTCATGTAATTTGGCATAAAAAAAAACTTGTTGCCTGAGCGCAATATATGTTCACCGTTTTCAGTATACTAAAAGTGTTTTTTTGGCGGTCGAAGAGACACGCACACAAAATTATATCCAAATTAATTTGGACAAACAGAATGGAATACTCGTGCCATTGGCATTATCGCAGATTACATCATACTTAAACGGCTATGTTGAATACTCAAGTAATTTGGCATAAAAAAAAACTTGTTGCTTGAGCGCAATGTATGTTCACCGTTTTCAGTATACTATAAGTGTTTTTTTGGAGGTCGAAGAGACACGCACACAAAATTATATCCAAATTAATTTGGACAAACATAATGGAATATGACTGCATATGGGTTAAATTATATCAAAAAATGAGTATTCAAAAGGAACCCACAATATACAAAAATGGGTTAAACTGCATATGTACATCAAAACTACGTATCAACAGCTGCTCTAAACATCTTGTGCATCACATTATCAAATGAATCGGCATCTATATGCACCAACTTTGAGCAATGAGGGAATATGACTGAAATCTACAAATTTATCACACACAATATTAGAAAAAAAAATGTTAATAAAATAAGCTATTTTCAATCATCGTTAGAGATAAACTACCTTATTTGCCAATTTCCAATGACGCCCACCATTATACTTTTGTTTTTTAGTGGATTTTTTGAACTCCTCGACAATGATATCCCAATTCTACAAAAATGTATAATTAATATTAGATTCATATCGTATGAAAGCAAAATATCAATAGAAAATTTATTAAAACATACCTTTAAAAATTCTTACAACAAAACTTCTGGATAAACAATATTGGTCGTAGAATCCAGCCCATCTTGAGGTAAAAGGACACTTATTCTGTTAGAAGCTGTGCATCTAGATAATGCAACATAAAGTTGGCCATGGCTGAATACCGGTGTTCGTAAATCAACTCCAACGTATTTCACAGATTGACCCTGCGACTTGTTTATCGTCATTGCATATGCCAACCGCACTGAAAATTGACGCCTTTTCATTTTGAAGGGAAACTCGGAAGATGATGGCGTTAAAGAGATTCTAGGAATGAAAACTAAATTGCCAGCCTTATCCCCATTTAAGATTTTTGCTTCAATTATACGCTTTGCACAACGCATAACTATAAGACGTGTTCCATTACAAAGTCCATCTTTAGGTGCGATGTTTCTCAGCAACATAATTGGACAACCTACTTTTAATTCTAACTTAAATGGCGGCAATCCAGAAGGATTAAGCGAGTTCAAATACTCAGTTGGATAACGGTTGGCAATGTAATGATCATTTTCAAAATGTTCCGCCATTTTATCTGCGGCAAAATAAACAATTATTTCTCCTGAAAAATCAGATAATGCAGCTTTGTTAATGTCGCAGACATCGTCATTTCGTGCTGAGAGAATTGTTCGCTCAGTCAAATAATTAGGAGACGTTGTGCCTATTACATTTAGTTGAGGATAAACCAAAGAAATTAGTTCACTTAAATCTTTGCACTTGTGCACCGTTGTTGGAATACGAATAACATCTTGTGCGGTGCTTCCAATCTAAATAAAATAAAAATAATCAGTAATTAAAAAATAGCAATGTAGTAAAATGTAGAATTGTTTACACAAAAATAATACCTCAGTCAAAAACTTCATAAACCCATCATTGCCTACCCCATTGTCCAACCGCATATTCAAACTCAAAGTCAGAACTTGTATGTTTAACTAAAGCTTAGAACGCCTCAAAGATGCAGCCACAATTTACTCGCGGACGCCTTTGGGTATCACTGGCAATATCTGTCGAAAATCACCCCCAAGAACAACAGTAATACCACCAAATGACTTATTGGTGCTGTAAATGTCTTGTAGTGCACGATCAACTACTTCAACACAATATCTATGTTGCATCGGAACTTCATCCCAGATAATTAGTTTGGTCTCCCTGAATAACTCAGCATGCAATGACTGTTTACTAAACCCACACACTGAATTTTCCATGACATCCAGCGGAATACGAAACATTGAATGAGCTGTTCTACCTCCCACTAATAGTAACGCCGCAATACCAGATGATGCAACGGTAATGACAATGTGTCCAAGGCTGCGACATTTTGATGCAATGGCGTTGTATAAAAAAGTTTTTCCTGTTCCTGCACCTCCATTAAAAAAAAATGAATTCCCTTATTTTCAAGCACTGAAGTTACTATTGCAGTATAAGCAGAACGTTGTGCCTCATTAAGACGATCGACGGATGATTGTGCATCGGATTCTTGACCATCATACTGAAGTTGTCGTTGTTCCCATATGAGTCTGTTACCAACTATCATGTCCCAATTTTCAATTGGCAGGGGCATAGGTGGGAACTTCGTTAAATTCTTCCCTCCTTCTTGAAGAAATTGATTTATGAGATACAAACCATAATCCAGAGTCTTAGCATCTGTTGGAGTTGAAATACCGAACCTTGTTCGAAGTTGGTGCGAAAGATCATCACATATATTCACTGAGAACCTTGTCCATAGCAAATCTTGGTGAAGTGGTCTTCTCAACTGATTCCCAGTTTTCATGATCGCAGCCTCTTCAAGGCACTGAATCCATTCATCATCATCTTCTAGGAGTCCTCGTGAGGTGCAAGCTAATTTGAAGGTGTCGTGTAAAACATTGTCATATGTGCGCAAATGTTCAAATGATTGTGGCCCTTTTACAACCGTTAGAAGCAGTCGCAAATAAAACCTTTCACCTTCATGAGGACTGGCAAAATACATCCTTCCAATTGCATAGCCCTTTTTTCTTTTTGTCCACATTTTTTGTGATTTCTGCCAAACAAATTGTTGGGGGAATTGTTGGTAGGTAAATGTACGTGCAAACGGATCTACAGCACAACATGCAAAAAATGCAGTTAAAGTCGACATTTGGTGTCTAGCTCTAAGTAAAATTGATTGTGCTTGATCTTTAGGATTGAACACAACATGATGCATTCCAGGTAAATGAAGCGCCAATCGAACCACTGTAGGATTTTCTTCGTGTAAAAGATGACCAAATATCCGCCAGGCAGCTTCCGACGGACCAATATATCGAGCATCAAGATATTGCTGAATTTCATCTACTCCCCCTAGTACCATTGTTGTTCTATCATGACCTTTATAAATGTACTTGTGTATGTATTTAACACATCTAATTCCCTCACACACTTCCACATTAATATGACAATCAAACATCCTTGAAAGATATGGATTATATGGCACTACATCTCTATTATCAACTGGTTGACCCTTCACATTATATACTCGACCAGTATTGCGGCGTCGATAAATAGGATATCCATCTTGGCCCATTGTTGTTGTTTCTGAATATTCGCGAGGATATCTTTTTGTGCACCTCCCATTCTCCATACACGGTGCTCCAGAATTTCGAACACCACACGGTCCATGCACCATACAATGTAAGACTGTTTGAAATAGCATCGGATCTTTATCCGGGTCAGGAAATTCTGCACACACGATCTTATCAATTTGAGCAGTAGTGCGAATTTTTTGTAAATGGTGAAGGAATATAAGTGCGTGCATATGAGGTAGCCCACGCTTTTGGAATTCAATGGTAAAGACATGAGCTACAACATCACCGAATGTGCCTCTTTTGATAATCTTATCCATTAGACATTTTCTTTTTAACTCAAAAACTCGAGATACTAAATCTGGGCGATCCGTAGGCTTTTGGTGAGGTAACAAAGCATCCATAATTTCAGGCCATTTTGGATTTGCAGTCATGGTTAAGAAAACATCTGGATGATTGTTGTAACGTGTGATAGCCATTGAATCTTGAAATATCTCAAACATGTGTCTTGGACTACCAATATGGGATGACGGCAAAATAAGTCACTTCCCAACTTGATCTGGTCTTAACCCATCGGGCCCAATGTCCGTCAGACTTTCATATAGCTCAGCCCTGAGCTTTGTTTGATTGTTCCTCACATACATTAATCGATTTTGCTCTATTGAAGCCCAAGCATCTACTAAAAACTCCTGAAGCAATTTGCCACCTCTCAAAATTGTTGAGTACTCAATTGGTCGTTCGAACAAACGATAACTGTAAAACTCCATCTGAGTAAGTCGTTTATTTGAACACCTATTAGTTATAACATCCCACTGAGTTAATTCAGGTTCCCAACCTAAGTCGCCATACGGAAATAATAGCACATAATGAAGCGGTAAGTAAGCTGGGTGACATTCATTAATTTTCATCAACTCTTGATTTCCTCGCAAATATACGACAATATCTCTGGTTGTGTTTACTTCAGGGACATCTCCAGGCAAAATAATTGCTATTTCATTTGATGAAGGAAGATTGTAACGCCGCCGATCTTTATGACAACTATAGTGTAAATACACAGGTATGTTTTGGTCAACAGAATTTGTCTGATTCAGAATCTCGTATGCTTGACGGTATTTCTCCACAAACACATTATACTGCAACAAAGCATCTTGAATGATTTTGAGCACATCTAATCTCAAGCGTGGATTTCGACGACTGCGGGTATGTAATGCTGAATCGGGATCATAAATGTAAAGCTGTGAATATACTGCATCTTGGCCTTGTTGCGGAATTAACGCTCCCGTTTGATGTCGTAATTCTCCATGAATAATAAAGCTTGTGGGACCCCTCCCATTGAGTACCCTTTGATCAAATTTAGTACCAAGACTCGTAAATGCATTCGCAGCATTATACTCGCGAATATGCGTACGAAAATTATTTGATTGAACATCATCTCCCTCATACAACACTTGAAGCAATGGTGGAGGGGTAGATAACAGTGGCAGCTTCACCTTTCCTTGCAAACAACACGTCCCGAAAAAAGGATTCCTTGACGAAGATGCCTTCAATTTTTCATCATTCCAATGTAGTGCTGAGCAATGAGGACACAAAAAATTCATTTTGCCTAAGAAATGACGTGTTTCTTCTTGATGAGCTTGTGAGTCAATTTCATGCCGGAAATCCAAACCACTATGACGGGAAGTATCGTCAATAGGAAGTCGGTCATTTGTAATTGGCCTAAACAAATTGTAAGATAGATAATGAGTTAAAATTTAGAAAACTTGATAAAGTTAAAAAATATGAGAAAATAGAAAAAAAGAAGTATACATGTTTGTTGGTGCATTTGGGGATGCGTTAGGCGTAGAAAATGCACACCTCCTTGGTTGTTGTGGTGGCAACACATTTTGATCTAACACAGCAAAAAAGTCATAATCCATGCATCGGGGAGGGATGATATTGAGCACAGCCGTTCGTGATTGTTGCCGTAGCTTATGTGGAAAAGCGCGATCATTGGGTGTGAAAGAAGGAAAAGGTATTTGAACAGGAGGCGTCATACATAAAATTCTCTCTTTGTCTCGACGCAAACGTTGTGCGGATGAACGTTTTGAATTATTATTCAGAACAATGTTGTTATCCTAAAATACATTTAAAATGGTAAATGATTACACACTAAAAGAATTAAGGCATGCATATAATATAAACAATGAAAACATGCATAGACAATGGGAAAATAAGAATGGGCCTATATACCTGAATAAATACATCTTTTCGTTTACCCTTTTGAATAGAACCAGCATTTTCCTTTCCCTTGCATAAAAAACTTAAGTAAATAAGCATAAATCGGTAAAAACAATTATTATAGATAATTGCAGTACACAGATCAGCACACGCATTGAAAGTTAAGAATGTTGTACACACCCCAACAAATTTGCTTTTTCCCTTTTCGGCAATTGTGGCTTGTGTTTTTCCTTTTCCCTAGAAAGAAACACACACAAATATAAATTTAATTTTCGAAGGTGTAAGGTTAAATCATATGTACATACTAATATAAATTTTGTTAGGAAAAAACATATGTACATACCCCAAAGCATTGGAGTTTGGATATTCTCTGTTTTGTAGTATTCACATTAGCAGTCAAGGTAGTGTCTAACTTAGGTTGATTTTTTTCTCTTTCTCGACGCAAACGTTGGTCTAGCGCACGCTTGGAAACGTTACTGTCTATAGGGACATTTTCTTTTCCCTTTCCCATATCCATATTTGGCTTTAACAAAAAAAAAACAGATAACTTGGTATAAATAAATATGTATATATTTATTGTTAGAAATAGTGAAAAAGAAAAACAAATAAATAAATAGAAATAATACCTGTTGATTGGGAACATTGGACCTGAGGCCATTATCTATAAGAAATTGCTCCTAGTAAAAGGATGACATGGTAAAATCTTTGGCTTATTTATTAAAAACTAAGTGAAAAGAAAAATTAACAAAATTTCTTACTGTCCTCGGGCAAGTTTGAATCAACTTGCTCATCACGAACTGTAACCCTGACGCCTTGTTTTTCTAGAAATTTGATCTATGGCAAACATATAAGTAAGTGAGTAATTTTAAAGTGAAAATTGGCAGATAGATGGCGGAAAAACTATGCATTTTTCTTACAGTTCCTTCTACGGCTGAATCCACCTGCAAACAAAGAAGGTGTCATATATATGAGACAACCAATTCGAAGTAAGATGTAGTAGTATCAACGTACTATAGTACCTGTCCGAAAATCATCATTTCGGAGTAGGGTGGATTTTGAACTAAGTGGTCCATAATTACGGTCAAGTACAATGAAAGGTTAGGGATCCCTGAAAAGAAAAATGATATGTTTTTATATTGCAACAAAATCTTTACAATTGAGCTATATTTTTGGAACAACCATCAATTCAATATCAATTCAATAAGCATCAAAAAAGCATCAACAACATATTTCTTGAATGGGAAGTTGATTTAAAAAATAAATCGATTTACAATCAAAACAGGGGTACATGACGACTTTACCCGTATATAAAATAAAATGAACGAAGTTAAGGACTTAGCCGAAACAAAAAAACCGCAACACTGTCCTCGAAACTGGACTTGAGAAATATAAGCCACTACTCAGTTATATATAAAAATATATATATATATATATAAAAGCCACTACTCAGTAATTTAAAAAAATAAATAAGAAAAAAGATTGCATAAGAAAAAATAGAAAAACATCAAGCAAAACTGAGACAGGGTAAGCAGCACCGCACCCCCCTGTCCAGACTGCAACCTCGCGCCTGCAGCACGTCCAGCACCAAGCATCCCACCGCTCCCTGCCTTAGCCAGACTGCAAGGGCGAACCTGGCTGCTCTTGCCTCGCAGCCGATCCGCCAGCCAAAACCGGCCATTCGCAAGGCCTGTCTCAGCCTAGCATCCACTGTTTTACAGAAAAACAGGGAGCAAAAATATTGTTCCTGCAGATAGCACCCAGTCCCATACAGCACCCAGACCCAAACTGCACTCGTCTTGCGCGCAAGACAGTCCAATCTCCAGTTCACTGACCCAACTGATAGACTGACCCAACTGATATACTGACCCAACTGATAGACCGCAACACATGTAGAATAGGAAAATGATTTTTTAATCCTTTGTTGACATACACCACAGAAAAGTTTTCATTCGGATTGCTGGTTTCCTTAATCAAGAAAGGAGAATTCCAGATGTCTTGAATAAGCTCCGATGCAATGTAATGTTTCCGATGAAATAGAAAGAAAGAAGAAAGAAACAATTTAGAGTTGAACCTTTTTGGATGCCTTTGTTGTGGATGGTAATCTTTTTGAATTCCATCATAAAAATCAAACTTCAGGGAAAAAGAAAAAAAAATGAAAAAAAAAATTCCAGAACATGAAATTGTGAATACCCTATTTAAATCTTTATAAACTTTTGCAATACTCAACCATCAAAATTCAACAGTCTCAAAATTTGCAACATTCAACCAAATTCAACATACCCAATCACAACATTCAATTAAATTCAACAATTAACATTTGCAATATAAAGTCTCAAAATTTTCAATATTCAACCAAATTCAACTTACCCATCAAAACAATAGACCAAATTCCACATACCCGTGACAACATTCAACAGTAGAAAATGAAATCCCAAAAAAATAAAATGTGTAGAATGATAGTATACATGCTTAGTTATATGGTTGTTGAAAGAAGAAGAAAAATCACCATGAGTAGTCAACATCTGAAGGAAATGAGTTAATTAACCATTTGAAGGAAATGAGTTAATTAAACATTTGAAGAAAAGCAAGTCAGTAGAAGGATTCACAACAAACCACAAACATCACATGTTGGGGTGATCCGTTGCGTCTGGGCAGTCCGGCTGCGGACTTATGGCGATCAGCTGGTGCTGCGATCCGTTGTGGTGATTGGCTTCCAGCTTTGTGAAACAGGACAGTGATGGGTGCGCTGTGCGGGGTCACTTGCGAGGGCTGGACTGCATTGATTAATTGGAGAATACTTTCAGGTACATTGAGCTGTTGTAATTTCAGCTTGGGCGCAGGAACGGCTAGGAGCTGCTGGTGCGGTGCTGACAGTCGGCAGAGGCGCGTCTTGCCGTTCCAACTCAGGTGTTGTCCGAGTGTGTTCGGCAGGCCAGTGTGTCCTGTTAGGCGCTGCAGAACAGAGTGGGAGGCAGAGCACTTTGCTGCAGAGACTCGTAGAACGGAAGCTGCTGCTGTTGCTGCGCTGCGTTTACTGCTGCGCTGCTTTTGATGCTGCTGCTCCGCGGATTTGCTGTTGCTGCTGCTGCTGCTGTGCTGCGTTGCCGCTGATGCTGCTGTTCTGTTTTTGTTTTGATTAGGTTGCGGCCTGCTGAGATGCTGCGACACGCATCGGGATTTGTCGTAGGAACGCGCGTAGTGTACCACCGTGGCTGATTTGTCGCAGGCCTGCGTGTGCTGATTTGGCTGTGAAACTGATATTGCGGGTGCTGTCCGGGTTGTGTTTTTAGTTTTTTACTTTGGCTTTCATGCAGGTAACGTCGTAATGTACCCCCGTAGCATTTGTAAATCATTTTTTGTGATAAGTAATTAAGGTCTGGCATTCAAAAAAAAAAAAAAAAACCCACATATGAAGAGAGTTGCCTGCACAAAAAAAAATCATTTTTTGTTGTTCCTGCAAGCAAGCAAGCTGTCTGGATGCCTGCAGGCAAGCAAGCTGCCTGGATGCATATTTTGTGCATCAATTCTCAGATAACTAATACGAAATAAATAAGATGGATTGAACATTTGCGCACATATGAAGAGAGTGTGCATTTGAGCGAATCATTGAACTAAAGTGAAAAGTTTACTTGTTATGAGTTACGCGGGAAGAAGAAACCAAACTCCTCCTAACGTTGTTTCAATTAGGGCACGTGAAACTACCATTTGTTTGATGAATATTTGAAGAATCAGTTTCGCGCAGATGAGCCATGCCCGCGTTGCCGCGAAAACTCAGCCAGCTCATGTATGCCTCTACAGTTTTCCGTGGCGGATGTACGCCGTATGACATTGGTCCAGCACCAATAAACAAGCCACTCTCCTTGTTCTAAGTTACGGGGGAAGAAGAAACCAAAACTCATCCAAACGAACTTATAATTCTTTTAAAAAAAAATGGAGAACTTATAAATGTTAGAAAAAACCAATATATATAAAAAAAGCCACTACTCAGTAATTTAAAAAAATAAATAAGAAAAATATTGCATAAGAAAAAATAGAAAAACATCAAGCAAAACTAAGACAGGGTAAGCAGCACCGCACCCCCCTGTCCAGACTGCAACCTCGCGCCTGCAGCACGTCCAGCACCAAGCATCCCACCGCTCCCTGCCTTAGCCAGACTGCAAGGGCGAACCTGGTTGCTCTTGCCTCGCAGCCGATCCGCCAGCCAAAACCGGCCATTCGCAGGGCCTGTCTCAGCTTGAGCTGCTGTAATTTCAGCTTGGGCGCAGGAACGGCCAGGAGCTGCTGGTGCGGTGCTGACAGTCGGCAGAGGCGCGTCTTGCCGGTCCAACTCAGGTGCTGTCCGAGTGTGTTCGGCAGGCCAGTGTGTCCTGTTAGGCGCTGCAGAACAGAGTGGGAAGCAGAGCACTTTGCTGCAGAGACTCGTAGAACGGAAACTGTTGCGCTGCGTTTACTGCTGCGCTGCTTTTGATGCTGTTGCTCCGCGGATTTGCTGTTGCTGCTGCTGCGATGCGTTGCCGCTGATGCTGCTGTTCTGTTTTTGTTTTGATTAGGTTGCGGCCTTCTGAGATGCTGCGACACGCGTCGGGATTTGTCGCAGGAACGCGCGTAGTGTACCACCGTGGCTGATTTGTCGCAGGCCTACGTGTGCTGATTTGGCTGTGAAACTGCTATTGCGGGTGCTGTCCGGGTTGTGTTTTTAGTTTTTTACTTTGGCTTTCATGCAGGTAACGTCGTAATGTACCCCGTAGCATTTGTAAATCATTTTTTGTGATAAGTAATTAAGGTCTGGCATTCAAAAAAAAAAAAAACAACCCACATATGAAGAGAGTTGCCTGCACAAAAAAAAATCATTTTTTGTTGTTCCTGCAAGCAAGTTGCCTGCAAGCAAGCAAGCTGTCTGGATGCCTGCAGGCAAGCAAGCTGCCTGGATGCATATTTTGTGCATCAATTCTCAGATAACTAATACGAAATAAATAAGATGGATTGAACATTTGCGCACATATGAAGAGAGTGTGCATTTGAGCGAATCATTGAACTAAAGTGAAAAGTTTACTTGTTATGAGTTACGCGGGAAGAAGAAACCAAACTCCTCCTAACGTTGTTTCAATTAGGGCACGTGAAACTACCATTTGTTTGATGAATATTTGAAGAATCAGTTTCGCGCAGATGAGCCATGCCCGCGTTGCCGCGAAAACTCAGCCAGCTCATGTATGCCTCTACAGTTTTCCATGGCGGATGTACGCCGTATGACATTGGTCCAGCACCAATAAACCTGCCACTCTCCTTGTTCTAAGTTACGGGGGAAGAAGAAACCAAAACTCATCCAAACGAACTTATAATTCTTTTAAAAAAAAATGGAGAACTTATAAATGTTAGAAAAAACCAATATATATAAAAAAGCCACTACTCAGTGATTTAAAAAAATAAATAAGAAAAAATATTGCATAAGAAAAAATAGAAAAACATCAAGCAAAACTAAGACAGGGTAAGCAGCACCGCACCCCCCTGTCCAGACTGCAACCTCGCGCCTGCAGCACGTCCAGCACCAAGCATCCCACCGCTCTCTGCCTTAGCCAGACTGCAAGGGCGAACCTGGCTGCTCTTGCCTCGCAGCCGATCCGCCAGCCAAAACCGGCCATTCGCAGGGCCTGTCTCAGCTTGGGCCTGTCTCAGCTTGAGCTGCTGTAATTTCAGCTTGGGCGCAGGAACGGCCAGGAGCTGCTGGTGCGGTGCTGACAGTCGGCAGAGGCGCGTCTTGCCGGTCCAACTCAGGTGTTGTCCGAGTGTGTTCGGCAGGCCAGTGTGTCCTGTTAGGCGCTGCAGAACAGAGTGGGAAGCAGAGCACTTTGCTGCAGAGACTCGTAGAACGGAAGCTGTTGCGCTGCGTTTACTGCTGCGCTGCTTTTGATGCTGCTGCTCCGCGGATTTGCTGTTGCTGCTGCTGCGATGCGTTGCCGCTGATGCTGATGCTGTTGTTCTGTTTTTGTTTTGATTAGGTTGCGGCCTTCTGAGATGCTGCGACACGCGTCGGGATTTGTCGCAGGAACGCGCGTAGTGTACCTCCGTGGCTGATTTGTCGCAGGCCTGCGTGTGCTGATTTGGCTGCGAAACTGATATTGCGGGTGCTGTCCGGGTTGTGTTTTTAGTTTTTTACTTTGGCTTTCATGCGGGTAACGTCGTAATGTACCCCCGTAGCGTTTGTAAATCATTTTTTGTGATAAGTAATTAAGGTCTGGCATTCAAAAAAAAAAAAAAAAAACCACAAACATCACAAGTTAGTAGAAGGGTCACATTCCTTCAAAGAGAGGGACTCTCTACTGGAATATAAATGTCCCAGTATTGATGAACATTTAGGAAATTGCTTTGAATGAAATTTAAAAAAAATGAAACATACCTATAACAACATTCAACCAAATTAAACATACCCATCACAACATGCAACCATATTTCTTTAGGATGAAAACACAAAAGTGAAAAATCAAAGAGATTTGAGAGATATTGCAAATATTAAACCAAATTAATCATACTCATCTAGCTTAATATCTAAAGTTGAACTGTCCTGTGAATCTCTCCAGAGAACATCCTTCCCTCGCTGTTGTTTCCCAAACCCTAGCGGCGGCGGCCTGGGGGTAAAGAGCCGACCTTCCCAGTTCTCTCTGTTTTCCCAAAACACTCTAATGTTTTCGTCCTAGCACAAAGTCGGTTTATTGTTCTTGCGAAGAATTAGTATCTCACTTAATAAGTAAATTTTCGAACCATTCTTTTGATGCAACTAATTGATTTCACCATATGCTATCATCCATATTAATTACCATATTTCTTTTGCAGGTGAAATCAATATGGTAATTAATATGGATGATAACATATTTGACTCAATGGACAGTTCAACTTTAGATATTAAGCTAGACCACCACACATGTTTTGTACCAAAACAATGTGCTTTCGTAATCAATTTAGTTATCAATTACTATTGCAACTCAGGCATACTCAATGACATGCAAAATTCCATATGCACGAACATCAATGTTTATGTAGATCACTAATAAAGGATAACATATAGGAGCACTAAGCAAGCGAGCATGCTGCTTGCAAGCAAGTTGCCTGGATGCCTGCAGGAAAGCAAGCAAGCAAGCATGTTGCCTGCCTGGCAGCAAGCAAACTCATTGAGGTTGAGTTTAGTCCATGATCCAACAATTATTACAAATGGTAGTTTGGTTTTAAAAAATATCAAACAGCAATGTGAAAAAGGGGTTAAAAAGTATCATGCACATGTAGAATAGGAAGTGTTCTCATGGCTGAGATATATGGTTGAATTACGTGGCCGATATTGGTTAAATCAATATTTGAAAAACTTTCTTGTTCGAATATTTTGCAGTTGAAATCAATATGGTAATTAACATATTTATTTGACTCAATGGATAGACCATTTCTTTGAAGGATAGACCATTTCTTTGAAGGATTACAAACCCAATAATACCCTTATAGCCCGACCATTACTTAATCAAAGAAAATGGACATTTCAAATAAAGAAGAATTTAGGAGAGTTTGTTCAAATAAAGAAGAAACATACTTTGTTCAAATATTATATCATCAAACCCATTTCCTGCATATTTTGTGCATCAATTCTTAGATAACTAATACGAAATATAGAACAAACATATTTTGTGCATCAATTCTTCACTACTTAAATGGGTATGAAGTTCACAAACCCCAATTTCAACCAAACAAACCTTAAATGGGTGTGAACCTCTAAATCACAAACCAAAAACCCCAAAACCAAAAACCATAACACCTCAACAATCAAAACCTTGTTGTTCCTGCAAGCAAGCAAGCTGTCTGGATGCCTGCAGGCAAGCAAGCTGCCTGGATGCCTGCAGGAAAGCAAGCTGCCTGCCTGCCTGCCTGCATGCAAGCAAGCATGCTGCCTGCCTGGCAGCAAGCAAACTCATTGAGGTTGAGTTTAGTCCAAGATCCAACAATTATTAAAAATGGTAGTTTGGATTTAAAAAAAATAATCAAACAGCAAAGTGAAAAAGAGGTTAAAAAGTATCATGCACATGTAGAATAGGAAGTGTTCTCATGGCTGAGATATATGGTTAAATTACGTGGCCGATATTGGTTAAATCAATATTTGAAAAACTTTCTTGTTCCAATATTTTGCAGTTGAAATCAATATGGTAATTAACATATTTGACTCAATGGATAGACCATTTCTTTGAAGGATAGACAATTTATTTGAAGGATTACAAACCCAATAATACCCTTATAGCCCGACCATTACTTAATCAAAGAAAATGGACATTTCAAATAAAGAAGAATTTAGGAGAGTTTGTTCAAATAAAGAAGAAACATACTTTGTTCAAATAGAATATCATCAAACCCATTTTTTGTGCATATTTTGTGCATCAATTATTAGATAACTAATACGAATTAAATAAGAAACATATTTTGTGCATCAATTCTTCACTACTTTATAACAGAATTTGTTCAAAGAGGATTTTCATAAAACAGGAATTTCATCAAACATATTTTGTGCATCAATTCTTAGATTACTAATACGAAATATAGAACAAACATATTATGTGCATCAATTCTTCACTACTTAAATGGGTATGAAGTTCACAAACCCCAATTTCAACCAAACAAACCTTAAATGGGTGTGAACCTCAACAATCACAAACCAAAAACCCCAAAACCAAAAACCATAACACCCCAACAATCAAAACCCAGTAAACCCCAAAACTTTAAACCAAAAACCCTAACCCAAACCTAATCACAAACCACACAAATTGCCCACCCGAACCTGCCAATAACAAAGAAATGGAATTTTCCTCACTTATGCTCTTTGCTGCAACTATTGCACTCAGTGATGATTGTTTCACATCACCACCTTCATGTTCCCCCAAAGTCATTGTGTTTACTTATCAACACAGAGAAAAATCAAGGAACATAACCACTCAAACACGACTATCAATAAAACATCAAAGTGAAAAAAAGGTTAAAAAGTATCATGCACATGTATAATAGGAACTGTTCTCATGGCTGAGATATATGGTTGAATTACGTGGCCGATATTGGTTAAATCAATATTTGAAAAACTATCTTGTTCCAATATTTTGCAGTTGAAATCAATATGGTAATTAACATATTTGACTCAATGGATAGACCATTTCTTTGAAGGATAGACCATTTCTTTGAAGGATTACAAACCCAATAATACCCTTATAGCCCGACCCTTAGGAGAGTTTGTTCAAATAAAGAATAATTTAGGAGAGTTTGTTCAAATAAAGAAGAAACATACTTTGTTCAAATCTCTCTCATCTTGCAACTCTCCATATGCATGAACATCAAGTTGTTGAGTTTATGAGATTTTGAGTTTTTGAGATTCTGACATCCTTCTTCTTCTTCGACATCAACTTCGATTCTCTACAGCTAAAACCCTAAATTTCAATAAGGTAATTTATTCACTCTCTTTTTAATGTTTTTCGATTCTGGGCACATCACATGCAATTCAACATTTGCTTTTGCAGTGATGCTTACTTGACATGTCATGCCCAATTTTCAACAACAGTCTAACCATTCCCAAAGCACATGTACCTATCACTATTAAGCAGTGACGGAATCCTAAAACCTTCAGTCAAAAATTCACAATTAGCACCCTGTTTGTCAAAAATAACACAATTGGTCGGTCTGAAATACAGACCGACCAATTTCTTTGAAGGATAGACCATTTCTTTGAAGGATTACAAACCCAATAATACCCTTATAGCCCGACCCTTAGGAGAGTTTGTTCAAATAAAGAATAATTTAGGAGAGTTTGTTCAAATAAAGAAGAAACATACTTTGTTCAAATCTCTCTCATCTTGCAACTCTCCATATGCATGAACATCAAGTTGTTGAGTTTATGAGATTTTGAGTTTTTGAGATTCTGACATCCTTCTTCTTCTTCGACATCAACTTCGATTCTCTACAGCTAAAACCCTAAATTTCAATAAGGTAATTTATTCACTCTCTTTTTAATGTTTTTCGATTCTGGGCACATCACATGCAATTCAACATTTGCTTTTGCAGTGATGCTTACTTGACATGTCATGCCCAATTTTCAACAACAGTCTAACCATTCCCAAAGCACATGTACCTATCACTATTAAGCAGTGACGGAATCCTAAAACCTTCAGTCAAAAATTCACAATTAGCACCCTGTTTGTCAAAAATAACACAATTGGTCGGTCTGAAATACAGACCGACCAATTTCTTTGAAGGATAGACCATTTCTTTGAAGGATTACAAACCCAATAATACCCTTATAGCCTGACCCTTAGGAGAGTTTGTTCAAATAAAGAAGAATTTAGGAGAGTTTGTTCAAATAAAGAAGAAACATACTTTGTTCAAATCTCTCTCATCTTGCAACTCTCCATATGCATGAACATCAAGTTGTTGAGTTTATGAGATTTTGAGTTTTTGAGATTCTGACATCCTTCTTCTTCTTCGACATCAACTTTGATTCTCTACAGCTAAAACCCTAAATTTCAATAAGGTAATTTATTCACTCTCTTTTTAATGTTTTTCGATTCTGGGCACATCACATGCAATTCAACATTTGCTTTTGCAGTGATGCTTACTTGACATGTCATGCCCAATTTTCAACAACAGTCTAACCATTCCCAAAGCACATGTACCTATCACTATTAAGCAGTGACGGAATCCTAAAACCTTCAGTCAAAAATTCACAATTAGCACCCTGTTTGTCAAAAATAACACAATTGGTCGGTCTGGAATACATGTATTTCAAAATTCACTTTTTTCGGTTTATTAACAGAATTTGTTCATAGAGGATTTTCATCAAACATGTATTTCATCAAATAAAGACGAAACATACCTGCGTCACCAAAGAGCTGCGTGACCAAAGAGCTGCGAAGCATACCTGCGTCACCAAATACGATACATACTTTGTGCATCAATTCTTAGATAACTAATACAAAATAGAGGATTTGTTCAAAGAAGAAACAGAGGATTTGTTCAAAGAGAAAGAGAGTTACTAACAGAGAATTGAGAGTTACTTACAGAGATGAATGAGAAGTGTTTTTGCGTGAGAGAGTGATTTGCTGCTGCGTGAGAGAGGGATTCACAGATTTGTGAGAGGAGTTGCAAGATGAGAGAGATTTGTGAGCGCGGGAGAGTTGAGTGTTTCAAAGCACCTTAGCAACCACAAAGAGGAATTTCATCAAACATATATTGTGCTTTATTAGAATTTAGCAGTGTTTGTTCACATAAAGCTTTTAAATAGAAAAAGAAATGGAGTTGATTACAAACCCAACCCTTACTTAATCAAAGAAAATGGACATTTCAAAATTTAGCAGAGTTTGTGCATCTACAACACTACAGCCTTAGACAAATAAAATCAATGATTTACTACTTTATAACAACAAATAAAATGAAGGCAAGTATGTTTACCTTCCAAAGATAAGAGAAAAGTGAGGGAGGATCAATGATGAAGGACTTGTGAAACAGTCTTCAAGCCTGCATTTGAACGTCTTGTTATGAGAACTTAAACAATTTGAATAATTTGAAACACTCAATGCACCAAAAGAACTTAAACAAATTCAAACACTCAATGTACATTTTTTCAAACACTCAATTTCAAACAACTGGGCTGAAGAGATATCATAAACCTCTTCTTATGAGAATGCAACTGAACCATCACTGTCCAGATGACAGCACCTTAAATCAAGATCACCATTAGAACCCCCTTAGTCCCTTTGGACTCAATAATCATAGAGGAATTTAAATCTAATGACCTTTAATCATAGAGGAATTTCATCAAACAAAGAGCTTTTAAATAGAAAATGACTAACTCTTAAGAGATGCTTACAACCTACTAACATGGGTTATACAACCTATAATACTGACTAACTCTCTACCAACAACCTTATGTGGGAAATCTCACATTTAAAGTTATACAATGTACATGGCAGTGAGAATCGAAAATCAGTGAGAAGCATAAAAGATAATGTACATGGCAGTGAGAATCGAAAATCAGTGAGAATCGAAAATCAATGAGAATCATAAAATGTGAGAAAGGTTGTCACTGAAGAATAAAAGAAGCAAAACACGCAGATGAGGTAAGGATCACTGAATCATAAGATAAGGTGTTGAGAGGTACTACTTTCACGCAAATCTGATTTGACCCTCCTCTCTTTAGCTCTCAAAAATCTGATTTGACCCTTGAATATACCTCTTAAGAAGAACTGGAGTTGAGAGGTACTACTTTCACGCAGCAAAACACGCAGATGAGAAGATGGTGAAGCAGAGAGGGGACTCCTTCACGCAGCAGAGGAGAAAATGGAGAAGCATAGAGGATTTGAGATGGATAAGCAGAGAGGTGTTGAGATGGAGAAAAAGAGTTTAGAGAGGTGGAGAGTAGATGAGAGGATTTGAGTTTGGAGAAGTGGAGAGTGGGAGGGAAAGTGAGTTTGAGTTTTTTGAGTTTTTTGATTTAATGAGTTTGCCTGCGGGGAGAGATTCTTGATTTAAGTTGTTGCCATTACATAACTTGGTGCCACGTAGGACAAAGAGTCACAAATTACTGTTCATGAACAGTAAAAAAGCTATCTGAAATGTTAGATAGATTTTGTTTTTGGTTAAGACCTTCTTAATATATATTATTTTATTAATAAATTAAGGAGTTTCTCAATCAGCCACATGGCAGCCTTTTGGCTGGTCTCATTGGTATGTTCCATATTTGTCATGCAAAAATCAATTTTGGGGGAATTTTTTTTTTCATGTCCATGTTACGGGCGGAAGCGTTACAAATGTCAAAATGTGAAGCTACAAACAAAATACTGGAGACAATCAATTTAACGTAGTTCGGCAAACACGCCTACTTCCACGATAAATACCAACTTCACTGATGAGAGAGACAAATTACAAATGGAGAGAGCTACAAAACGTCAGGGACGTTACAAATACAAATGTCTAAGTGACACCACACAAATACGCTGGCTGCGTATAACACAAACAAAACAAATACACTCTTTCTCCTTACCCCTTACTTTTTTCTCTCACAAAACAAACTCATAGGGGTTACACCCTAACACGCAAATCAAGAGGTTGAAGGATGATCGAAGAAGGGAAGTTCATCCTTCTTTTATAGGCCATTAGAGGCGGTGGAGAGTGGCGGTGATGGAGGGTTCCATCACCTTCCCCCATCTTCTTCCTTTTTTTTATCTAATCCAACTCGGATCCAGCTGTTCCAACTATTTCATCTTCAATCACATCTGATTTCCAACTCAAATCCAGCAATCAAGCAGGGATTCAACTCAAGCTAAGTCAAGAATCTCGGCGTCAACGATTTCGGCAACCTCTATTGCCGACAAGTCGTGATTCAGGTAAGTTCTTCAAGTCAGTTTTGTTCTCTGTTTCAACAATTATCCACCTCGGTAAAGATTTCACAAATCTGAACCGACAACAACAACCACGAACAAAACAAGCAACTGACTTCCAACAAACATAATCAAACCAATACTAATTGAGGGTCTCACCCCTCCAAACGCGCTCATAGGCGCCATACACCCGAAGGTGCCTTATACTAAAGCTTGCTTAAACTAACAAACCAACTCCACCTTGACTAGCATGGAGTCTCGAACCAGACTTTTCAGAAACACAATGTGCACAAACCTTCATACTACACATCTTCATATCTTCCACCAATTGTTTCTTCAACAACTCGTGCAGAACTTTCTCACATTTACTGCCTGCACGCAAATGCCAAACCATCGAGGTTTCCTTACAAACATCTTTGGAGCTATCAGTAACTCCACCAGAAGCAACATCTATAGGGCCTTCAATAACACAAGTTACTCCACCATATTCAACTTTTCGATTCCTTGTAACTGTACTCCCCTTCAAAAAATACAAGTTACCATTCCGAACTACTTTCAGAATCACCAGTGCACCAGAAACAATCTTTAGAGCTTCACCATTTACTGAAACCTTGTAACATTTGGACTCTAAAATACTAACGGAGATGAGATTCTTCTTCAAATCGGGTACATACCGTACATCATTCAAGACCCGAATAAGTCAATTATGCAACTTCAACTTGATTTTACCTATCCCTGCAATTTTGCATTCATCATTGTTGCCCATATAGATTACACCGCCATCCAACTCTCTAAAGTTAGAGAACTAGTCCTTACGGGGACACATATGATAGGTAGAACCCGAATCAAGTAGCCATTCATTAAAATGACTCACCAATGTTGAAGTTGTAGACAACTAATAAGCATCATCATCATCCACATCTTCATCCAAATTGTTCACTACATTCGCATCTGACATTTTTTTTTTCTTTTTCTATTGCATTTTTCAATACCTCACAGTCAATCTTCCAATGACCCTTCTTATGATAGTAGGCACATTCATCATTCGGCAAAAACCTTCTGTCTACAGATTTTCCTCTTGACTGTGATTTTTCTCTATTACCAACATAACTCTTTTTAGATATTCCCCTCACTACCAATACTTCTGACGTTGCAACCCGATGGATTTTGATATCATTCCTCCTGAATTCACAATTGAGCAACGTCGTAGCCACCTCATCATAATTCAATTCTTCTTTACCCGTTAGCAAAGTCGTAACGAGATATTCATATTCTTCTGGAAGGGAATTCAAAAGGCACGAAGCCTTGTAATTTTTTGGAACATCTTCTTCTAAATTCAATAGGTCGGCAATAAGCCTATTGAACTCATCCAAATGCTCAGACAGAGTAATCTCGGGTCTCATATTCATCCGAAAAAATTGCTTCATGAGGAAGAGCTTATTTTGACCAACTTTTTCCACAATACTTTAGCGGATGTTTCCTTCATTACAAAATATTTTTGTTCATTCGCTAAACACAATCTTATTGGCCTGCAAGCTTGCCGATTCAACTTGTTCCATTATTCTTCATTCATTTTCTCCGGCTTGTTTTCCAAAGCATCATCCAATTTTTCCTTTGCTAACACATCCAGAACTTTGCATTGCCACATGCCGAAGTTGTTCTTGCCATTGAACTTTTCGTCATCAAATTTATCGATTGTAGCGGTAACCATCTTTGATCCAGAAGTTGATAGATCTGACATACTCTTAATCAACCACTGGTCCACGCAACTTCAAATGAACCCCAAGAACTAACCATCGGCTCTGATACCAATTTGTTACGGGCAGAAGCGTTACAAATGTCGAAATGCGAAACTACAAACAAAATACTAACAAATGCTGGAGACAACCAATTTAACGTGGGTCGGCAAATATGCTTACTTCCACGACAAATACAAACTTTACTGATGAGAGAGACAGATTACAAATGGAGAGAGTTACAAAACATCATAAACGTTACAAATACAAGTGTCTAAGTGACACCACACAGATACACTGAATGCTTATAATGCAAACAAAACAAATAAAACAAACAAATACACTCTCTCTCCTCACCTCTTACATCTTTCTCTCTCGCAAAAACAAACTCACAGTAACACACAAATCAGGAGGTTGAAGGATGATCGAAGAAGGGAAGTTCATCCTTCTTTTACAGGCTATTAGAGGCGGTGATGGAGGGTTTCATCACCTTCCACCATCTTCCCTTTTCTTATCTGATATAGTTCCAACTATTTCATCTTCAATCACATCTGATTTCCAACTCAAATCCAACAATCAAGCAGGGATTTAACTCAAGCTAAGTCTAAAATCTCGGCGTCAACGATTTCGGCTGTGATTCAAGTAAGTTGTTCAAGTGGGTTTTGTTATCTGTTTCGACACAGACTTGCAACAAAAACCACCTCCGATTTTCCATTCCACTGTAGCTCTCTCTGTGAGTTTTCGCAACCTCGCCCTCTCTCTCAATGGTTTTCTTGCTGTGTGATCTCTCCTGCCTATTCTCAGCCACCATTCAGGTTTTTCTATACAAACTCTTCAAAACGTAAAAAATGTCTTTTATTTGGGTAGTCAACACATTATCAACTAGGTTTTTAAACCCTCGTGAAATGGGGGGTTTCAGGATTTATTAGAGATAAAAATTCGGTGTTTTATTGGGGAGGTTTTGTTGATTCCTTTGATTGGATTCAGACTTCAATTACGAAGAAACTTTAAACATATGTGGTTTAAATGGGGTGATTTATTGGCGTTTTATGGATTTTCCTTATAAAGACAAGTAATGTTTTATTGTGTGTTTAAGTTCTTTGTGTTGAGTTCGTGTCTTCGCGTTGAGTTCATGTGTTTGAGTAAATCTTCATTTTGATTGTCTTTATAATGCACAAATTGAAATAACAACGTAAATGTGTTATGCAGAATATCACACAAGATGCATATCTTCTTAAGGTCCATTTCAAGCTGGCAATATGTTTTCCTTCTTGTAAGTATGAGTATTGTGTCTTCAAGTCCGGCTGATCCATTATGGTGTACATCAAACTTTAATACTTGTCCCATAACAAGTTCCCTTGGTGCATTCCTTGATCAAAGCAAGTACCGAGCGTCCCAAATGGCCTACCCAACGAGGACTGAAAGTGAACTGAGCATGTCTGTAGCAAATGTGTTGACTTCAAGTCCTTCCTATGATCCCGTTAAGTGTTCATTATCAAACTTTAAAAACTGTACCATAACCAACGTCCTTGGTGTATTCCCTGATCTAAGCATATGCAGAGCATCCCAAGTGGTCTACCCCACGACTGAAAGTGAACTCATCATGACTGTAGCTAATGCATCAATGAAAAACAAGAAAATGAAGGTGGTGACTCACAGTTCCCATAGCAATCCAAAGTTGGTATGTCCCGACGGTGAGGATGGGTTGCTTATATGCACACGGTATCTAAACCGTATAATAAAAATCAACAAAAAGGCAATGACAATGACAATGGAGAGTGGTATGACCCTTAAGGAGGTGATTGAGCATGCTGCAATGGCTGGACTTGCATTGCCTCATTCGCCAAACTGGTCAGGTGTGACCATTGGGGGTTTAATTAGCACCGGTACGCATGGTAGTTCTTTGTGGGGTAAAGGGGGTGCGGTCCATGAATATGTGGTAGGACTTAGAATTATCAGTCCTGGAGGACCCAGGGAGGGGTATGCTAAAGTCTGGAGTCTTGACACTAGCAACCCTGATATGGATGCAGCTAAGGTTTCCCTTGGAGTTCTGGGAGTTATTTCACAGGTAAACTAAGTTATTTAGTATAATAGATATTTTATTTACATTGAGAAGGCTATTTCTGAAAAATCAAGTGATATGGAAATATGTTGATCATGAATAAGAATGCAAGTAAAACTTCATGAATCTATTCAGCTTTTGAAATTTGTTTTTGTGATAGGTTACTCTGACGCTTGAACCAAATTTCAAAAGGTCCATAACATTCTTAAATCAAAACGACTCAGAATTCAGTAACCAAGCAATGAGCTTTGGCAATCAACATGAGTTTGGAGACTTGACATGGTACCCGAGTCAACGTAGGGTGCTCCATAGAATTGATGATCGTGTCTCCAACAATGTCTCCGGCAATGGTTACTATGACGGATTTGCTCCTATACTTTCATCGGCAATTGCTGCAGCAAGAGCTTTTGGTACCCCATCATAATCTTTTACATGAATAATCAAAATTTCAACAATGCTCTCAAAATTGATTTCAAACACCCTTTTTTTGTCGTTAGAGTTAATAATGCTTTTAATTTCATTCTAACTTCCAGGCGTCTCTTTCTTTCAAAAAAGTTTCACTGCATTGTGTTTTATACAATATTCTACAGGTGTTGTTTATATGATTATAAGTTCCAGCTAGGCAACAGTGAATTATAAGAATAATTGCTTGATGTTTATTCCTGTAGAGGATATCCAGGAACTAATGAGCAACGCAGATGCCAAATGTACTGCTGCAAAGTTGCATCTATCTGCACTCATGGATATTGGGTTCAAATTCTTAAATGATGAAGTTTCTTTCAGCGGTTTCCCCGTTGTAGGATTTCAAAACCATCTGCAATCCTCGGGAACATGCCTCGATAGCCATGAAGACAATCTGGACACTGTTTGTCCATGGGATTCCAGAGTCAAGGGTTTTTTCATACACCAAACAACTGTCAGCATTGCAATATCGGATGTCACGAACTTCATTGAAGATGTTCAAAAGCTTAGGGACTTAGCACCTGAAGCTTTCTGTGGCTTGGAGCTATATGGTGGGATTCTTTTTCGCTACGTGAAAGCTTCAACTGCATACTTGGGCAAGCCAAAGGATTCAGTCGAGTTTGATATGACTTACTACCGGAGTCGTGACCCAATGTCACCAAGATTATATGAAGATATATTCGAAGAAGTTGAACAAATCGCATTGTTCAAGTATGGAGGATTACCGCATTGGGGAAAAAATCGTAATATTGCATTTGTTGGGGCAATCAAGAAGTATAGTAAAGCTGAAGCTTTCTTGACAGTGAAAAACAAGTACGATCCATTGGGATTGTTCTCTAGCGAATGGACTGATCAAATTCTTGGTTTGGGAGGTGATGTAACAGTAATCAGGAAAGGTTGTGCACTTGAGGGGTTATGTATATGTTCAGATGATATCCATTGTGCTCCATATAAGGGCTATGTTTGTCGCCCTGGCCGAGTGTACCGAGATGCAAAAGTCTGTACTAAGCTCTCTTAGCTAATAGGTTGATTTGTTAGTGTAGCTATTCTGTGCTTGGAAATAAAAACCGTAGAGATATCAATACAATTAGTTGATATTTTCTGATCCTAGTTCGAATATCAATCAATTTTATACCTTCAAAGTAGTCTTGCAGCAATAAGAATTGCATTTACTTACAGTAAATAGCATGTCCAGTGCCAATCCTAAGTCAGGGGGAAGTGGATTTTCAAGTAATTTTGGGACTTAAGTGAGTTTCATTTCTAATTACGTCATGCTCGGTTAATAACTTCTTTTTTTCTTCTTCTTCTTCTTTTTGGGGTAATAATTCATTTACAGTTCATAGTTTACGTTGGAGGTGAATGATTAATTAAAATCAAGAACTAAGGAACACTGATCCTGCATTTGTAGTCTGTTTGGTAATAATACTAATGGATTTATTACATGATTTTTTTATTTTTATTTTTTTGTTGAAAGATTTATTACATGATTGTTAAGTTGCTATAAACTATAATTCTTTGTCTGTGAGTTTAACACTCATAAGTTTATGTCTAATAAAGTTTGAGTCTCATTTAAAATTTTAATTGAGTCTAATCCTTATTTTTTAACGGATCGGATCGACTTCATTGATTAGTTAATGTTGATTTATTGATTAAAATACACATTGTTGACTGTACATGCTTTGCATTTGCAAGCTTCATGAATTTCACAAAAATTACGTAGATATGTAATGCTAATCTCCAAAAAAATCCCGTGATTCTAAATTTAAAAAAAATATCTACCCATCTTCTCTGCGAAACACTACCACCATTGTTCCTCCGGCTCGCTACTCTTTCTCCCTTCCCACCAACATTGGTCAATAACATTGAAATCTAGAATTATGAGGATTCACTCCTAAAATTTTTCCATACACTTCTAAGCTTCATTGAGAAAGGGGTGGGCACGGGACGGGATGGGACGAGATATACCCATCTCTATCTCATCCCGTTCATACGGGATCGGAACGGGACGGGATGGGAAAAACCTCATCCCGACCTCGTCTCATCCCAAACGGGTTTGGAACGGGACGGGACGGGATCAGCGTGCTAATCTGGAGAATACATTTGCTTCCAATCAAGAAGATCATCCATTCCCTCGTGTCTGAGAAGATGATAATTGAGCAGATACAATACCTTGAGAGAATATGAGGAGCTGAAGATATGATTTCTCACATATCCCAATCTCTCTTTTTATTTCCAGACTTTGCACATGCTAGCCCCTAGATCCCCAATTTTAACCTTTAATAGTATGAATATATAATTATGGTTGCATGAAAGGAAGAGATCATTTGAAGGAAAGAGAATATAATTTGAGAAATCTTAGTTTTTGCCAAGTGACACAGTCTTTATTCATTTATTGTTCAGTATCTTTAAAAAACTCTATTGGCTTTTCAAATTTACTGGAAACCGTCTTATTACAACAGAAACATTAAAAACTCAGAATCTTGGTTTAATACTTTCATGTAAGAAGCTCAAAGATTCATAATTTGAAATTTTACTAGATTTGTGCAAATGCCTAAAACTCAGTGGAACTGGCAGTGTTAGTTACTTGCAGTCTGAGCTCAGATTCTCAATACCTAACTGTTGGTTGAATTGTTGTCTTCGTAGATTTGAGAATCTGATGATAAATTATAGCCTTCGCTCTACTTTACACTAAAGAATGACCGAATCAATGTTTTATCAGAGAGAGGAGAACTGAGAACTGAAGTATTACAAATTTAGAGATATGTATGAGAGATTCATTGAGATGCTAAAAAAGTAAAAATGTTATATACATCAGTATATTTGTATGGGCATCCACAATTCTAAAATAAATAATTAAATAAAAATATTAATAAATTAGTTCGGGACGGGACGAGATTGGCGGGATTGAAAATCTTCATCCTATCCCATCCCATTCTAGATCGGGGACGAGATCGGGATGAAATTATTCAATCCCATTAAGACCCGAAAAAATCGGGACGGGACGAGAACGGGATCGCGGGATGGAATGCCCACCCCTTAGTCTTTTCTCCCATTTCATTCAACACCTCAGCCACGAAAATTTTATGTTTGAGCTCCATTGGTTGAGGTGAATTCAAGTTTTTCAAGATATTCAAAGTAGGGGTGGGCATCTCATCCCGCTATCCCGATCCCTTTTCGGTCTCGTCTAATTTTGTCCCAATTTTTTTGGGTCATTTTGAGATTGATCAAACTAATATGATCCCGCCCTGTCTCAATCTAGAATGGGATGAGATCGGGATGAAAATTTTCAATCACGCTCATCCCATTTTCATCTCGCTCATATTCCGAACTTATTTATTTAATATTTATTAATTTTATTAATTTTAATCAAACTAATCTTTTAAATGAAAGTTTATGATGTATTGAAATTAAATCACAATATATTTTGTTTGAAAACTTATTTGATTTGATATTCATTGTTTAAATAAAAATTATTTTAGGTTAAATATAACCCATGAAAATTTATATTTTTTCACATTTTAGATTGACTATAGAATAATTATTCTTGTAGAAAATAAAGGCAAATGATAGTTTGATTTAGTTTTGCATTATGAATTATGTATTTGGAAATTCAGTCAATGGATAATATTTTCATTTTTAAACTTATATTAAGACAACTTAAAAACTTATATCATTCATGCAATATACAATTAGGAGTAATATGAAATAAAATTTTATATTGTTACAATAAAAATTATATATAAATAAATTAAATATAACAAATGTCGGATTAATGTTTTGATAAAAAAAGAATTATTATAATTCATTGAAAGAATATTTGGTACTTGCTCATTCCGCCCCCACCCCACATGTTCCCCAATATAGGAAACGCGTTACCAATTGCTCTGCTCACTGTCTTCACTACGTGACTAGAGAAATAAAAAAGAAGAGGGAGGACCCCACTGAGATTTTGAGTTGAGTCCTTTTCTTTTTTTGTCTCGAAAAAATCAAAGTGTCGAGGGAAATGGCGAGGAAAACAGCAAGATGAGGACGCGTTGATTTTTTTGCGCGCATTTTGAGGGAATGGATGGGAGGGGGGGCATCTATTCCCTCGCTGTTTTCCTCGACAGTTAGTTTCTCTCGGAACAAGAAATTCTAAATGGCGAAGAAACGAGCGAGGGGAGGGAGGTGGCGGGGTGGAGATCGTTCACTTCTTTTGAGATGCGTGTACAAAAAATGACGACACATATCTCAAGGGAGGTGAACGATCCCCTTCCTGCCACCTCCCTCCCCTCGCTCGTTTCCTCGCCATGTAGAATGACTCCAAGAACGATGGAAGGTTGAGAAATTTTACGTCTGTAAAGATAACAACACATTTTACACTTGACACATTTTTTTCTCCATTGAAATAATTCACATGAGATTTTATTCAAATATTACAATCATGAAATGGTAACTTCATATTAGGAAAGGGAAAAAAAAGTTGACCACATAACATTGTAGAAAAGTTTGCAATATAACAAACTTTTGTTGTGTGTTTGATTCAAAAGAATACTTTTCCATGAACATTTTCCAAAAGTAAGAAGTGAGCGAATAAAGGACAATGGTGATGATCTCTATTAATTTAGAAGATGATGTTGTCGTAACAAAGTGTGTGTGAACCCGTACAAGGAATATGAGCACTCGGAAGGATGCAATCCTTGAAGCACCTACATGTGAATAGCACATGTGGTGAAACAAACTTATTAAGTGATGATGAAAGCCGAATATATTTTTTTTTGTAGACCAACTTTGTGAGACCACCATGAGTTTTATTTCCTCTCTCAGCGTGCCTTTTCTCTTTCAAGAGAACAACAACCAGCAGCAACGGTGTCCACCTCATTGCCGCCCTCGTTGTTGTCCCTCACAGTCTTCCGTCGTCATCGCAACCCCTCCTCTTATAATCTCCTGTCTTTCTCTCTCTCTATTTCTTCTCCAAACAACAGAACATAGTCCCTCCGCCTTGTAGCCTACGAAATCCCGTATCGCTTCGAGGTTGGGTTTCAATCTTACAGGTATTCTTGCAAGATTCGAACCAAATTTCACAACCATTATTGCCAAAACAAGTGATGGTATTAGACAAAGAGGTAGAAGGTAGCGATGTCTAAGAGAAAACAAGGTGGTGTAAAAAATCATAACATTTGAGAAATTTGTCTAGTATAAAATAATAATTAAGTAGCAAACAATAAGTTGTTTTACCGCTACATCAATCAAGACAAGTTTTTTAAAACAACAATTCTAGCCAGTCATGTTTGCTAACAATTTTTTGAATTTTTTTTATACTTCTACTATTTTTATAAATTGTATTTGTGATTGTATTTTAAAGAAAATGAATAAAAAGTATAAATAAATAAATAAAAACATAGTTAGCCAGACTTAGAGGGCGTTTTTTTTAAAGTGTTCAAAAGCTAGTTAGAAGTTCTGAATGAGTTTCTGAATAAACTATTTGTTTTGCTTCTGAATGAGCTACTAATTAGAAGCTGTAAAATTAAAAAGGTGTTTGTGTTTTAGGTGCTCAATGAGAACTGTTTGACATATTTGCTCCATTGTGCTGAAAAAGTTTATAACATAAATATTATGCTTAAAATCATATACAATAATTATTCAAATCCTATAAAATGTTACAATACCTTTCATTATAAGAATATCGAAATATGACCAAAGATGAAGAAGAATTGAAACATACATGAGAATAAAAGTTGGAGAGATGAAGAAAAACTTGAAAATATAGAAAAGGAAAACAAATTGTCATTACAAAATTATGTTAAGGTTATTATTAAAATAATTTTTTACTCAACACTCAGTGCTAAGTGATCACCACCTGTCTGTTACTTACTCTAATCGAAAGTAGAACTTCTGATCAAAACAAAAAACAAGCACTCTAAAAAACGTGGTCCACTTCTTATCAAGACTTTTAATTCTATTCAGAAACAAAAACAAATACCATCTTACTCTTTTTAAAAATAAGACACCATTTTTCATTAAAAAAAAAATCAAGGTCTGAATCATAATCGTGATACGCCTCACACCGAGTCACCGATAAACTCAAAATTTCAGTTTTTAAATTAAAAATGAGATCTAAATTAGGGTTTGTTACAGATATGTAACACAATAATGAGGAAGAAGACTCGTGAAGACAAAACTCTCGTCGTCTTTTTTTAGGAAAAACACAGCATGTGCCGTCTGGAAGGAATCGTAACGGACTTTCTTCCTTTTTTATCAAAAGCGTTACTGTTAGCTGCTCCATCACCGCAGAAATTCTAAGTTCATTTTCCACGTGTCGATCGCAGAACAATGGCAGAGTCAACTTCGCGGAAGCCGCCTATTTCATCAATGCTTCGGCACGCTCCCATGATGTGTCGCCTTCACTCTCTGTAAATGAGTTCCGAGTCTTTCGTTTCTTTGTGGCTCTTCATTTCCGAGCCGATCTATTGCCAATGGTGATCAAATAATCGTCAAACAGTATGGACCTTCATCTGATATTTGATTGGTCTAGCAACAAAAATGGATGGTTATTTTGGGTTTTGAAATTTGGTGATAATAAATAAGCTTATTAGTGATCATAATACACACAACATTGCTTGAAATATAGCTTCATACAATCCATTTCCATGCATGATAACAATAATAAAAAAATTGGCTAATGTTGTTGTTTACATTTTGCTAGGGATGGGCACGGGATGGGATGTGATGAAATAGACTCATCCATATCCCATCCCGTTCATACGGGATTGGGACGCGATGGAAAAAATTTCATCCCGACCTCGTCCATTCTCAAACAGGTTCGGGACGTGATTAGTGTGCTCTTATTTTTTTGACAAATTACTACTTACCCAATACTCAATTTGCTTATTTGAAAGATGCAAAGGCAATTCGTAGAACTACACAAATTGAAAGCCTTAGATTGAGTATGCAACATCATAATAAACTACCATAAATGATAGCTGAAATTCACCATGTAATTAAGATTTCTGCAGAGTTTTGAATGACTAAGAGGTGGACAGTATAATGGCAATGGTGAACCTGCTCTATTGTTTCGAATAGTGAACAAAATGATGAGTAGATTTGGGGTGCTAAGAATAATGTTTCATTATTGTTTAAAAAAACAGTCATTATATTGACACGAAATAAAACTCTCAAATGTAGTTAGCAATCCCATTTTGAGTTTTAAAGAGTTTGCAAATAAATAATTCATTTACAATTATAGAAATAAACCAATATCAAGTAGTTGCAGATATAAACTAATATCAATTACACTGATTTCAACTAAATTCATTTTTCTTCAGTTACATTAATATTGCAATCATAAAATAAATAAATAAATAAATAAATATATATATATATATATATATATATATATATATATATATATATATTAATAATAAATATTGAAAAATTAGTTCGGGACGAAACGGGATTGGCGGGATTAAAAATCTTCATCCCATCCCATCCCATTCGAGATCGGGATGGGACGAAATCAGGATGAAATTATTCAATCTCATTAAGAACCGAAAAAATCGGGACAGGACGGGATGAGATCAGGATGGGAACGGGATCGCGGGATCGGATGCCCGCCCCTACATTTTGCTCCTTTGTTCGACTCAATATCTCGGCTTCACTGGTCAATTGCCTCAATATTTATAAGTGAGGTTAGAAAATCAGGTTTTACAACTAGGATGATGTGGCATCATCGAAATAGGTTTTTTACAACCTCAAAATATACATAAACACTTTAAAATTTTCATCATTCTTTCAAAATTACACCATATCACCCTGGTTGTAAAAACTTGATTTTCTAATATTTTCAAATACTTATACATTAACAACATTTTATTTTGAAAAATTCTAACTATCGAGGGAAATGGCGAGGGACCCCACAGGGGGGGGGAGCCGTCCATCCCCCGGAATGCGCGTTTGAACATTCGGGATGCGTGCATTGAAAAGTCAAGCGCACATCCAGGGGGGAAATGGACGGCTCCCCCCCCCCCCCCCTGGTCGGGTCCCTCACTGTTTTCCTCGGCAATTGGATGGGTTCTTTTTTTTTTCCTTCTAAGTTAACCTTCTAAACTTATTATACTTTGTAGCATTGAATTGATGTACTTACACAATCATCAAAAACGATATGACATAACCTTAATACAATGAGGCAATATCAATTTACAATTAGGATGAGTAAATATTAACTTACTTTTGCCCATTCCCTAATGGATCCTACGGTTCTATCTAGGGGTGGGCAAACGGGTCCTCGATCCGCGGGTTCAACTCGAACCGGACCGTTTTGCTCTAAATGGTTCAGATTTCAATTATAAATTTTTACATACGGGTCCATTATAAAACGGTCCGGTCCCGGTTCCTATTTTTAAAAACGAAACGGTCCGGGTTGGACCCGTTTCAAATAAGATTAGTTATAAAAACCTAAATATGGAATGGAATGGAACTAAGTAACCTAACTGTCTAACAAAACTCCCCTCTTTCGAGTTTCGACCCCTACCCTAGCAAACAAAGCTCATTTGCTTTACTCTTCACCCGCAGTGAGAGCAGTGAGCACCCGCCACCCGCAGGTCCCTCCCCCTCTCGCATCCTCCGCTAACGGCCGCTAAAGAAGGTAAGAGATTCGTGATCTTCTTCTCCTCGCTGATTTCAATCAGGTTCGTCTTCTTCTCAATCACATTTTGTACTGATTTCCTCTCCTCTCTGGTCTTCTTCTCTTCCCCTCTCTTTTCTGTAGCCGCACAGCCTGCATCCTCTCCGGTCTGCTCTGATTTCTTGAAGAACTGGTCTGTAGAAGAAGAAGGAACTGATTTCTTGAACTCTGCCTCATTCAGGTTTGTCTACCTCCTCATTAGTTGTGTTATTTGGTCTTTGGATCATTTCTTGTCCATGTATCAAGGGGACTATAAGGTATCTAAGGAAATGTTCAAATGTTGGAAGTTATTTGGAATTGTGCATCTTTAAGGCCAGTTTTCAAGGGGATGGCTTCGAACATCATCTTGTAAATTGGGGTAACTTTGTTATAGCTTCCATCTCTTGGAGACTGTTGTATCGTTTTTTGTTTTTGTTAATAAAAAGTAAAATGTTTCTTTGCATGTTTACTTTTTATTTTCCTAAGCGTACAATTTATTTGTTATTTTCAGGTGATAGCTCATCTAAAGCCTCGTGGTTGGAAGCCTCCTGTCAGCAAGCAATTTTCTTGGATTGCAATGAAATTGCAGATCTTTGTGACAGTGCAGAAATAATATTTTCAAGTGAACCAAGTGCTCTACAGTTAAAGGCTCCAGTCAAAATTTTTGGTGATTTACATGGGCAATTTGGAGACCTTATGCGCCTCTTTGATGAATATGGATCTCATTCAACTGCAGGAGACATAGCGTAAGCCTCTATTTAGTTACATTTACTTATGTATACTAAACATGTTTTGCTCCCTATTCCCTGAATGTGTTTTAACTTTTACATCTTTGTTTTTCTCGTATGTGTGATAATCTTGCAATATTTGTTGTGTTCTTTGGTCTTTGGATCATTTTTTGTTCATTAGCCATGATACTGTTTGAAGATGAGTGTAGCAGAACCATTGTTAAGTAGTGCTTGCTTTCTATCAATCTTACTAGTGATATCAAGAAAAATAACTTTTGCCTTCATATATATTCACATGGCAGACCAAATAGTGTGGACATCTGTATTGTAATCCAACATTCTAATGCCACCAATTGATGTGCAGTCGTGCATGTTCTTCATTGTGATGGATAATCTCTAAACATAGACCGCAAATCAGTTGGCAAAATGAAACGTTGACTTGTAGGTCAGATTAAATGGTAAAGCTAAACAATTCTACAATGACAAGTCACGTCGTCACGGTGCCTCCAAATGGAATTCCAAGTATCTTGTTATAAACAAAATGATGACTTGGTAGTATAAGGTAATTTATTCTCTTTGACTCCAATATATTTTGGTATAAGTATGTAAACAATGACAAGCTATTATGTTTGTTAACATCTGAATGTCAATAACTAAAACTATGATATACTCTATAATACATATGTCATCCATAAAGACCTTACAAGTGTCACTACTACCACAACTTCATTATAGGCCCCCTCTATGGTACTATGCTACAATTCTTTACTTCAGAAACTACCACCTCAAGGAACCATGGAAACGCGCATGTATTGCAAGCATCTGCCATTGCTGTAAAGTAGAAAGAGAAACAACTGTAACTTTTTGCTTATTATTAGGCAGCCTTTCTTTACTAAATTTTTCTTTACATGCATGCATGCATGCTTTGATATCCTCAGTGGTCTTGTGATCACTCTACTTTTCTGTAATCTTGTAGCATCCATGTCTAGAATTGATGATTAAATAATCATGCTCTGGGTTACTTAATCAATCACTAGCAGTTTTCTTCAGCCGTTCTTCTGTCTTGATGAGGCATACGCATATCTCAAGTTTTAGATGTTAACATTTTTTTATCTTGCCCACTTTCATCCAATTCAATGTGAAGAAAAAGTGATTGTAAAGCAGACAAAGTTGTTTCCAGAAGGTAACCTGTGTGACAACAAAGTTGTTCCAGGAGCCTAGGCTGCCTAGCTGTTCCAGAAGGTAACCTGTGTGTGGCAACAAGCTGTTCCAACCTCCAGGAGCCTAACTGTGCAAGCTGTGTGTTATAATATTTTTCTTTCTTGCTTTCGAGATACATTGTATGATCATGATATATAGCAAAAAGTACCAAAATACAAGGATGCCCGTGTCAGGGAAGAAATATCATCGTCAAGTTTGTCATTTAACAGAAAATAAATGTAATTTATTCATATTTAAAGAAGCAAAGAAACTTATTATTAGATTCCAATTATATTGTGATTTGGAACCGTAGGAGTCGGACCGTTTCAAACTGTTCGAGTTAGGTTCGGTTCCAATTTTCAAAATAGGGGATCCGGACCGGACCAGATCCGTTATTTTTAAACGGTTCGAGTTAGGTTTAGGGCTGAAAACTAAACGACGATTCGGTTTTTCACATAAACCGTGAACCGAACCGATTTAGGTCGGTTTTAAAATTTTCAAAACCGAAACCGAACCGACCATTAACAAAACCGATCCGAAACCGAACCGATTCTAATTTATGCAAACCGTAACCGAACCGACTAAAATCGAATCAAAACCGAAACCGACCGACTATTTTAAACATATTGTTTATTTATATATAAAATATATATTATTTATTATATATATTTGGTCGGTTCGGTTTGGTTGGTAAAATCACATAGAAACCGAAAACCGAACCGACTACTTCGGTTTTGAATTTTTTAAAACCGAAACCGATCGGTCTGTTTTAATCGGTTGATCGATTTTTTGTTCAGCCCTAATTAGGTTCTTCCAAATTTGGAACCGATCCGGACTGTGCCACCCCTAATTCTATCATTAGCAACTTCTTCATAAAAACATTTGTATTTTCCACACAATAAAAATGTGACATAATTATGTATTAGGAAATTGTAAAAAAATTACCAAAATCCACGATTCTAGTGATGGAAAACAAGAAAGAAAGAAAGAAAGAGCGAAACAAATCGTCCGGCCAAAACTAACTAACCATGGTTAGGTTAAGAGCTGCAAAGCTGAAAAAGAAAGTGGCAAAATCGTAAAACAGCAACAATAATTGCATAGTGTGGTGGAATGAGAGAGAGGAGGTACAAAGAGTACGCGCGCAGCGTTCAAAAAATAAACTCGTGGTTCTAGAGACCGACTGCGTGTTTTACGGGTTGACCCGACAACCTGACCCGATATTTCACCTCCCCTGTTTCTCTCTCTTCTTCCGTTTTATCTCACTCTGTTTTTTATTGGCTTTACAAGCAAAGCGTGAGTGACGTACAAAAAAGGGGTCTCTCTCTTCTTCATCTCCTTGTTCATCACTACTGCTTCTTCTTTCTCTCTCTCTATCTATCTATCTATCATTTAAACAAGCGTTACTAAAACAACCTTCAAACGTTACATGTAAAGAAGGGTAGGGAGAGATAGTTGTGATATAAAGGGTACCCTTGACTTAGGGAAGATAGAAAGACGACCCCACCCTCACTTGACATTGAGAGACAGAGTAGATCACCTGATTTTCCTTAGTGGGTTTTATTTTCTTCTTCTGTTCCATTGTTTATAGAGTGAGTTAGAGAAAGAGATGGGTTCAGTAGAGGAAACTTGCCTTACAAACCAAGGTACCCTTACCCTTTCTTTCTACTTGTCTATGTTGGTGATTCTTGTTATTGTTTGTTATGTTGTTGACTTAGTTGTATTGTTTATTGCTTTGTTTGGAGATTTTTTAGTGTAGTTTTGTTCTGTGCTTGGGAGACAAAATGGGGTGTTATTTTAACATATACTTTGGTGGAGAAACTTAGGAATTTCGAAGTGTATTTAAAATTTTGGGTTGGAAATGGAGATTGTATTCTTGTATTGTTGCACATTTAGAATAACATCTTCTGGGGTTACTTTAGTTTGTGGGAGGTGGAAAGTGGTGTTCTGTGCTTGGGGGGCAAATGGGTATCCTCTATTTTCTATTACTATTATGTGTAGAAAGTCAAATTTTCTATGTTTGTTTTACTGGGAGTTCTGCTTTAAGCTTGAACTTGTGATTGGTGGGAGAGGGGTATTGATTTTCCAATTTAGTTTTAAATTTTGCTTAAGAAACTGAAGATTTACAATGGGTTTTCAAATTTCCTTCTAAGTTATGAATCAATGTTAATTTTCTCTACCTCTTTTGTGGACATTTTAGAAATTAGCAAGAATGTTAATTTTGTTTGTTTCTTGATTTATTTTCCTTAATGGGTTTCATGATTTGTGTAGCTTTATGGGTGTTTGTGATTAATTTTTGTTGGGTTTCAGTACCATTTGAATCCAATTAAAGTGGTTGGAGAAAGGAAAAGGGTATCCTAATTTCTTTCTTGAATCTCCTGAGTTTCTTCATAATACCATTGATTGGTATTTTTTCTCAGGTGAGAGAGATGGTGTATATACTGAACTATGGCATGCGTGTGCTGGTCCTCTCGTTACTACCCCACAGGCAGGGGAGATGGTAT